>JZKD02S1756416.1:98746-111148 GCA_000966675.3 Picea glauca
AGGTTTGGAAATATGTTGATCACCCCATGTGAGTGTGTTTCCCAAACTTCCAGTGGTGTATATTTGTTCAATATCAAGTTCTTGAACTTCCTCGTTGCGCTTTGAAGGTGTGGCATCTATCTGTCGCTTGTCAGGGATTTGAGTACCAAGTGAAATAGAGGCGTCGGGATTAGAGTCGATACTTACTTGTTCATGAACCATTGAAATGTCGATTTCCTTTTGCGAAGATCCTTCCTTTGGCTCATCCAGTTCTGACTTTTTCTTCGAACTGTCTGCTTGGGTTTCTGGTGCATCGGGATTTTCCATGTCAAGGCTAGTCTCGGCTTATTTTTCTTTCTATTGGACCTCCTGGGTTTAGACTTTGGGAACATGAGAGGATGTCTTCTCAGGTCCTTTTTCTTCTTCGATATGCACAGGAGTCCCGAGAGATACCTCTGGGCTCTCATCATCAACATAAATATTTACCAACTCTCTCAAAGGATTTTTCGTGCCTATTTCTATTGATTACCATACATTTTCTGGCTGAGTCACCACACCTGCCAATGACCCAGCCAGAGGTGTTGTGAATTCAAGTTCATCAGACCCAACAATTTCATCAACATCTATAAATTTAGTACTGCTTGTGCCCACCTAGATTCTCTCTGGGTTATCGGTAGGTGATCCTGTCATTTCTGATAGGTCTAGGTCATCTTGTAACTAATAAAACACTTTGTGTTCCCATTCTAACATGAGCAGTCCCCTTTCCCATGCATCCTATACCAAATGTATATATCTGCATTGTTCTTGGGTTATCAAGGGGGTTTCAGCTACTTCAGGCACTATCCTTTCTTCTCTGGCCCTGAGGATCCATTGATCCGATTGTTCCAAGGTTGTCGCTTACTCATCTAGGCTCATGGCCTTGAACCTGGTCACCTTAGGTTCATCCATCCTTGCCATTACCTCATCCCAGTTTTGAGCATTTTCGGTGAATATCTCATCTTCAAACCTGTCATGGGTGTATGGCCAACAAGACGATACTTGTGATGTGTGCTTCAGGACCAGACCTTTTGGGTCATGCTTGCGAAAAAGGCCAGTCTGGAATTGGAACTCCAATTGACTTAACCCTTCTTTCTTGGCTTGCATGGTGTATTTTAACATGTAGAAACCTATGTGAAATCCATAAGGTATGAATTCCCTCTTCTTATATTTTACCAAAGTATCATTGTAGCCTTGTAGGATAGTCTGATAATAGATTTCCCCTACTTCTAGTCGATCGGGGAAATACATAGGTAACAGGTGTGGTGCTCCAGTGGCTTTGAAAACCCTAATGTAGGTATCACACTCATCCAGGTACCAATGGTCGAATTTTGATATAATCTTTTTGGTTGCATTCAACAGCCTTGGGCACTCTTTCTCGAACAAAAAAAATGAATGTGTGCGATAAATTGATCGCAGATGAGAGAGTAGGATTTATTGTACATGTTCTCCCATAATATGCTGAAATATACATGGATCAGGAGTTTCGAGGTGTGTCAGCTCAGGTTCATTCTAGCAAATGCATTTATGGCATAGGTGACATCCAATAAATAACAAGTCATGTAGAAGGATGGGGTTTCTCCCTCTTTCGGCGTCTAAGCCTGTCATATGCAAGTGCTCATTTGTTTGGAGATGATGGAACCCCTATTAAAACCTATTCTGAAAATGGCTAAGGTATAAGCTAGAGGAATCCAAGCCTCTAAAAACCTGGAGTAATCTTTCTCCCCATGCAACTGGTAGAGGAGGACCATTAGATAGATATATGGATCTCTTAAGTTGGTCATCGGGTACCAACTAGAGGTCTGATTGGTGAAATTTGTATCCTCTCTCCACCACGAATCCATCACCTTGTTGGTTTCATGTTTCTCATAGAATATTATAACAAAATTGGTGGTCAGTTGCTCCTCCCACTCTCTAAGCTTGTAGTAATTTTGAACCTCCACTGGAAGGAAATCCCCGACACACTCTCCATTGTCATCATTAATCAAACATCTTTGTGTGCCAGTGTGATCGATAAGCCACTTCAGGATTTCTATGTAGGGGAATATTGGATTTCTTCTTGCTACCATGTGCAAATACGCCTTTTGAATGTTTGTGATAACTTCATCATCGAGTTTTCTTATATCAGGATCACTGTGTGGGGTATATTCAAGGAATTCTTCCGACTTGATCTTCTGGAAAATTTCTCCCTAGTGTGGGAGTACTGTCTTGGTCCCTATGCTTTCCTCTATGTCTTCGAAGGTCAGGAGATAAATGAAAACCTTCTTGGTGGATGTCTTGATCACAAGAACCAACTTTGGAGAGAATTCCAATTGTTTCGCAACCACTGGGGAAGAAACTTCTCCCACCTCTAGTTCCTTTAGCTTCAGCACTTTTGGAGATTTCCTGGTGGTTGGTTTTCTCAGAGGCATTGTTCTTGCAAATAAAACAATCCCTTAGGGCCATCACATAGATAAATATTGGATCATAATGTATATATGAGGTAAAATACACAGCAAAATCGAGACTAACACATATCTGTAGTGCTTGCTAGACTTTGTGGTTTAATACTGACGGGATCTCAGAGACTTCTTCTGGATTTCTCACCTCGCTCCTTCGTCTACCTTGAACTTCTATATGCACAAAATAATCTTATTTACAATGGCTCAAAATAATTTGATGGGAAGATATTACTAGTCGTATCAACCAATTAATCTAGGTGATGAGTGAAATTCAAATAAATATATCGCTGAATATATACAATTTAATTCATCGTGTGTTGATGGAGGAGGCANAGGTTTGGAAATATGTTGATCACCCCATGTGAGTGTGTTTCCCAAACTTCCAGTGGTGTATATTTGTTCAATATCAAGTTCTTGAACTTCCTCGTTGCGCTTTGAAGGTGTGGCATCTATCTGTCGCTTGTCAGGGATTTGAGTACCAAGTGAAATAGAGGCGTCGGGATTAGAGTCGATACTTACTTGTTCATGAACCATTGAAATGTCGATTTCCTTTTGCGAAGATCCTTCCTTTGGCTCATCCAGTTCTGACTTTTTCTTCGAACTGTCTGCTTGGGTTTCTGGTGCATCGGGATTTTCCATGTCAAGGCTAGTCTCGGCTTATTTTTCTTTCTATTGGACCTCCTGGGTTTAGACTTTGGGAACATGAGAGGATGTCTTCTCAGGTCCTTTTTCTTCTTCGATATGCACAGGAGTCCCGAGAGATACCTCTGGGCTCTCATCATCAACATAAATATTTACCAACTCTCTCAAAGGATTTTTCGTGCCTATTTCTATTGATTACCATACATTTTCTGGCTGAGTCACCACACCTGCCAATGACCCAGCCAGAGGTGTTGTGAATTCAAGTTCATCAGACCCAACAATTTCATCAACATCTATAAATTTAGTACTGCTTGTGCCCACCTAGATTCTCTCTGGGTTATCGGTAGGTGATCCTGTCATTTCTGATAGGTCTAGGTCATCTTGTAACTAATAAAACACTTTGTGTTCCCATTCTAACATGAGCAGTCCCCTTTCCCATGCATCCTATACCAAATGTATATATCTGCATTGTTCTTGGGTTATCAAGGGGGTTTCAGCTACTTCAGGCACTATCCTTTCTTCTCTGGCCCTGAGGATCCATTGATCCGATTGTTCCAAGGTTGTCGCTTACTCATCTAGGCTCATGGCCTTGAACCTGGTCACCTTAGGTTCATCCATCCTTGCCATTACCTCATCCCAGTTTTGAGCATTTTCGGTGAATATCTCATCTTCAAACCTGTCATGGGTGTATGGCCAACAAGACGATACTTGTGATGTGTGCTTCAGGACCAGACCTTTTGGGTCATGCTTGCGAAAAAGGCCAGTCTGGAATTGGAACTCCAATTGACTTAACCCTTCTTTCTTGGCTTGCATGGTGTATTTTAACATGTAGAAACCTATGTGAAATCCATAAGGTATGAATTCCCTCTTCTTATATTTTACCAAAGTATCATTGTAGCCTTGTAGGATAGTCTGATAATAGATTTCCCCTACTTCTAGTCGATCGGGGAAATACATAGGTAACAGGTGTGGTGCTCCAGTGGCTTTGAAAACCCTGATGTAGGTATCACACTCATCCAGGTACCAGTGGTCGAATTTTGATATAATCTTTTTGGTTTCATTCAACATCCTTGGGCACTCTTTCTCGAACAAAAAAAATGAATGCGTGCGATAAATTGATCGCAGATGAGAGAGTAGGATTTCTTATACATGTTCTCCCATAATATGCTGAAATATACATGGATCGGGAGTTTCGAGGTGTGTCAGCTCAGGTTCATTCTAGCAAAGGCATTTATGGCATAGGTGACATCCAATAAATAACAAGTCATGTAGAAGGATGGGGTTTCTCCCTCTTTCGGCGTCTAAGCCTGTCATATGCAAGTGCTCATTTGTTTGGATATGATGGAACCCCTATTAAAACCTATTCTGAAAATGGCTAAGGTATAAGCTAGAGGCATCCAAGCCTCTAAAAACCTGGAGTAATCTTTCTCCCCATGCAACTGGTAGAGGAGGACCATTAGATAGATATATGGATCTCTTAAGTTGGTCATCGAGTACCAACTAGAGGTCTGATTGGTGAAATTTGTATCCTCTCTCCACCACGAAGCCATCACCTTGTTGGTTTCATGTTTCTCATAGAATATTATAACAAAATTGGTGGTCAGTTGCTCCTCCCACTCTCTAAGCTTGTAGTAATTTTGAACCTCCACTGGAAGGAAATCCCCGACACACTCTCCATTGTCATCATTAATCAAACATCTTTGTGTGCCAGTGTGATCGATAAGCCACTTCAGGATTTCTATGTAGGGGAATATTGGATTTCTTCTTGCTACCATGTGCAAATACGCCTTTTGAATGTTTGTGATAACTTCATCATCGAGTTTTCTTATATCAGGATCACTGTGTGGGGTATATTCAAGGAATTCTTCCGACTTGATCTTCTGGAAAATTTCTCCCTAGTGTGGGAGTACTGTCTTGGTCCCTATGCTTTCCTCTATGTCTTCGAAGGTCAGGAGATAAATGAAAACCTTCTTGGTGGATGTCTTGATCACAAGAACCAACTTTGGAGAGAATTCCAATTGTTTCGCAACCACTGGGGAAGAAACTTCTCCCACCTCTAGTTCCTTTAGCTTCAGCACTTTTGGAGATTTCCTGGTGGTTGGTTTTCTCAGAGGCATTGTTCTTGCAAATAAAACAATCCCTTAGGGCCATCACATAGATAAATATTGGATCATAATGTATATATGAGGTAAAATACACAGCAAAATCGAGACTAACACATATCTGTAGTGCTTGCTAGACTTTGTGGTTTAATACTGACGGGATCTCAGAGACTTCTTCTGGATTTCTCACCTCGCTCCTTCGTCTACCTTGAACTTCTATATGCACAAAATAATCTTATTTACAATGGCTCAAAATAATTTGATGGGAAGATATTACTAGTCGTATCAACCAATTAATCTAGGTGATGAGTGAAATTCAAATAAATATATCGCTGAATATATACAATTTAATTCATCGTGTGTTGATGGAGGAGGCATGGAGGGTATTGTGTTGTATTGGCAAGTTTAAATGGTCATTTTGATTCACACACGAATTAACAACTAATCTGAGATTTTGGAATTAATTATCCCTTTAAATGCATCGTACCTAGTGTTAAAACGTCCCATTGTGTCTCTTTCTGAGTGGGCACGTTGGGGATCAACAATGCATGGTGAATTTTTTGTTGGAAACCTCGTGTTTAGAACCTGTGATGCCAATTGGTTTCATCGTACAGAGATGACATGGAAAAACTAACTCGGGGTGTGACTCGAGCCTCGGGAATTGCTAATGACTCAAGGGAAAACTCGATCATATGTTTAACCGATTTGGCAATGAAACGTGATAGGTGGGGGGGCGATGGTTTGATCGTGTATCCTAATCAGAGTCGGGGGTTTCAACAAGATGCGTGTGTCAAAATAAAACTAGGACTGTCGATGTCGAAAAGTATCATGGTCGGCGATCAGAGGGGGGAATAAATTTGTCATGCCCTTTTTATAGACCTACCTTCTCAAAAATGTGCCAATGCCACAAGTTTCTGGGATCGGTTATTGACGCTTCTTTTCTTCTTTCGTGAGCCCTTACTCCTTTAGTATTTTTTCAATGCCGAATGGATCAGTCATCGGTGATGTCCTTGGTGAAGCTCGTCACAAAAATAAAACTCTCGTCTGTCGACGTCGACGAAGATCAGCGTTCAGATACCTTGGTTCTCTCAAGTGATTTCTTTTCATGATTAATCCTTTCCGATGGAAAATTTATTAATTGCGTCGGGGAAGAGTCTTGACTATATATTCTTTAATTAAATTTTATTCTTTTAATTTATGGGTTTTTTCATGCTCAAACAAACTTTGAGAGACTTAAATGAGAAACAAAATGATAAGCAGATGCAACATTGTTTCATACTGAAGTGGAATTAGATAGTGCAAAAGAATCAAGTGGTACCCAAAAAATAAAATTTGACATAAGATTTTTAGCGTGTGTTGAGTGCTCAACAGTATATTGTTTTTCTTTGATTGTGAAAAATGCGGGCATCTTGAAATAGAATGCCATGAAGGAAATGAGACATAAAAAATAATTGAAAAGGAAGACAATTATGAAGCAGAATTGACTAGTGATTTAGATGAGCTAAGAGAAGAAAATAAGTCACTCAAGAAAGAATTGATGAAACCAAAGGAAAGTTTTCACATTTTTTAAGAATCCCAACAGGTCATCAAGAACTTAAGAACTCACCTATAAGAAGCCAGGAAGATCGAAGAAAATTTTGAATATCAAAAGTAGTATTTGGAAGCCAACATAGCAACAAAAAAGGAAGAAGCAGAAATGAGAGAGAAGATATTGACAAATAATCTTAAGGAAAGAACTAACGATCTAAACTAGATTGAGGTAGAGTTTGGTCAATAAGAGAAAGGAATTGAAGAAGAAATAATCACATTAAAAATTCATCTTGAAGCAGCAAAAAAAACAGAAGAAGTCATGAAGTCTCATATAATGAAGAAAGAAAAAGAGGTTGACAAGATTGAAGAAGAAGTTGTCACATTGAGAAGTAAAATCGTCAAGCTCAATAAGAACGTTGAAGAGACAGAAACATCCACATCCGTTACATAGAATGAAGAGAAGCACTCTAGGTTGCTAGAAAAGAATAATGAAGAAAATAGAAAGAGTTATGTGGAAGTACTCAAAGGAAAGAATCATGGTCAACCAGAATCTAAGAAAACTATTGAATATACATCTTCAAGAAGACCATCCATGTTCAAGCCACAAAGAAGATTCAATCATGATAATGATCATTCAAGGCAAAAATTTAGAAGGACTACACCACAAATAAGATCACGCACTCCCAGGTATGCAAATTTCTTTTATGGTCATTGTTTTTATTGTACTAATTTTGGACATAAGGTTGCAGATTACAAGGATTATAAAAGAAATGTTCAAGCAAGAAATGCCTATNCCATCACCTTGTTGGTTTCATGTTTCTCATAGAATATTATAACAAAATTGGTGGTCAGTTGCTCCTCCCACTCTCTAAGCTTGTAGTAATTTTGAACCTCCACTGGAAGGAAATCCCCGACACACTCTCCATTGTCATCATTAATCAAACATCTTTGTGTGCCAGTGTGATCGATAAGCCACTTCAGGATTTCTATGTAGGGGAATATTGGATTTCTTCTTGCTACCATGTGCAAATACGCCTTTTGAATGTTTGTGATAACTTCATCATCGAGTTTTCTTATATCAGGATCACTGTGTGGGGTATATTCAAGGAATTCTTCCGACTTGATCTTCTGGAAAATTTCTCCCTAGTGTGGGAGTACTGTCTTGGTCCCTATGCTTTCCTCTATGTCTTCGAAGGTCAGGAGATAAATGAAAACCTTCTTGGTGGATGTCTTGATCACAAGAACCAACTTTGGAGAGAATTCCAATTGTTTCGCAACCACTGGGGAAGAAACTTCTCCCACCTCTAGTTCCTTTAGCTTCAGCACTTTTGGAGATTTCCTGGTGGTTGGTTTTCTCAGAGGCATTGTTCTTGCAAATAAAACAATCCCTTAGGGCCATCACATAGATAAATATTGGATCATAATGTATATATGAGGTAAAATACACAGCAAAATCGAGACTAACACATATCTGTAGTGCTTGCTAGACTTTGTGGTTTAATACTGACGGGATCTCAGAGACTTCTTCTGGATTTCTCACCTCGCTCCTTCGTCTACCTTGAACTTCTATATGCACAAAATAATCTTATTTACAATGGCTCAAAATAATTTGATGGGAAGATATTACTAGTCGTATCAACCAATTAATCTAGGTGATGAGTGAAATTCAAATAAATATATCGCTGAATATATACAATTTAATTCATCGTGTGTTGATGGAGGAGGCACGGAGGGTATTGTGTTGTATTAGCAAGTTTAAATGGTCATTTTGATTCACACACGAATTAACAACTAATCTGAGATTTTGGAATTAATTATCCCTTTAAATGCATCGTACCTAGTGTTAAAACGTCCCATTGTGTCACTTTCTGAGTGGGCACGTTGGGGATCAGCAATGCATGGTGAATGTTTCGTTGGCAACCTCGTGTTTAGAACCTGTGATGCCAATTGGTTTCATCGTACAGAGCTGACATGGAAAAACTAACTCGGGGTGTGACTCGAGCCTCAGGAAGTGCTAATGACTCAAGGGAAAACTCGATCATATGTTTAACCGATTTGGCAATGAAACGTGATAGGTGGGGGGACGATGGTTTGATCGTGTATCCTAATCAGAGTCGGGGATTTCAACAAGATGCGTGTGTCAAAATAAAACTAGGACTTTCGATGTCGAAAAGTATCATGGTCGGCGATCAGAGGGGGGAATAAATTTGTCACGCCCTTTTTACAGACCTACCTTCTCAAAAATGTGTCAATGCCACAAGTTTTTGGGATCGGTTATTGACGCTTCTTTTCTTCTTTCGTGAGCGCTTACTCCTTTAGTATTTTTTCGATGCCGAATGGATCAGTCATCGGTGATGTCCTTGGTGAAGCTCGTCGCAAAAATAAAACTCTCGTCTGTCGACGCCGACGAAGATCAACGTTCAGATACCTTGGTTCTCTCAAGTGATTTCTTTTCATGATTAATCCTTTCCGATGGAAAATTTATTAATTGCGTCGGGGAAGAGTCTTGACTATATATTATTTAATTAAATTTTATTCTTTTAATTTATGGGTTTTTTCATGCTCAAACAAACTTTGAGAGACTTAAATGAGAAACAAAATGATAAGCAGATGCAACATTGTTTCATACTGAAGTTGAATTAGATAGTGCAAAAGAATCAAGTGGTACCCAAAAAATAAAATTTGACATAAGATTTTTAGGGTGTGTTGAGTGCTCAACAGTATATTGTTTTTCTTTGATTGTGAAAAATGCGGGCATCTTGAAATAGAATGCCATGAAGGAAATGAGACATAAAAAATAATTGAAAAGGAAGACAATTATGAAGCAGAATTGACTAGTGATTTAGATGAGCTAAGAGAAGAAAATAAGTCACTCAAGAAAGAATTGATGAAACCAAAGGAAAGTTTTCACATTTTTTAAGAATCCCAACAGGTCATCAAGAACTTAAGAACTCACCTATAAGAAGCCAGGAAGATCGAAGAAAATTTTGAATATCAAAAGTAGTATTTGGAAGCCAACATAGCAACAAAAAAGGAAGAAGCAGAAATGAGAGAGAAGATATTGACAAATAATCTTAAGGAAAGAACTAACGATCTAAACTAGATTGAGGTAGAGTTTGGTCAATAAGAGAAAGGAATTGAAGAAGAAATAATCACATTAAAAATTCATCTTGAAGCAGCAAAAAAAACAGAAGAAGTCATGAAGTCTCATATAATGAAGAAAGAAAAAGAGGTTGACAAGATTGAAGAAGAAGTTGTCACATTGAGAAGTAAAATCGTCAAGCTCAATAAGAACGTTGAAGAGACAGAAACATCCACATCCGTTACATAGAATGAAGAGAAGCACTCTAGGTTGCTAGAAAAGAATAATGAAGAAAATAGAAAGAGTTATGTGGAAGTACTCAAAGGAAAGAATCATGGTCAACCAGAATCTAAGAAAACTATTGAATATACATCTTCAAGAAGACCATCCATGTTCAAGCCACAAAGAAGATTCAATCATGATAATGATCATTCAAGGCAAAAATTTAGAAGGACTACACCACAAATAAGATCACGCACTCCCAGGTATGCAAATTTCTTTTATGGTCATTGTTTTTATTGTACTAATTTTGGACATAAGGTTGCAGATTACAAGGATTATAAAAGAAATGTTCAAGCAAGAAATGCCTATGTGTCCCCATGTGACATTGAATGTTACAAATATCATAAAATGGACACATAGCTAGTGATTGTAGAAGCATGATCAATAATTCCATGAAAGAGAACACTAATATCAGATATAAGAAAGTATGGATAAGACGAAGAACAAGTGAACAAAGACTAGGTCCTAGAGATCACAAGATTGGAAATAAAACGAGATGAATAAAATTCTACAGAGAAAAAGAAAGATGTCAGATACATAAAGGTTTGGAAAATAACTAAAAGAAAAGAAGGACAGGTAAATGAGGAACAGGTTCAAGAGATTGTACTTTCAGGCATTGTAGTGAAATATAAATCCACAGACAGAAAGAAAGAAGTCAAAGCTCAGAGAGATGATGAATATACAAATTAATATGATAATGAATACACATCATAGAATGAATTGTTATGATCCATTCGGCTTAGAGACGCCCAGGTAATATGAATATTAGACAAGGGGATTCTATGAGATAGTTGTGAAATACCAAAGAACCATTCTTCGAGAAGCTTGTAGAGTTTGAGTAGATAGATCCAAAGAAGTCAGTTAACAGAAGTATAATAAGTTGTAGTAGTGAAGACTACATGATAGTATAGTGATAAACGGGTCAGCATTATGGACAGTTGAGCAGTAGAGTATTGAACAATATGGACATAGATGGATTTGTAAGAACACTTAGTAGGTTTCGACAGATATATGATAGTGGACGAGAGAATGGATTCATAGATTGGTTCAGAGAGTGGTTTAGAGACAAAGGAACATTATCATAATGGATGATATTTACACAGGAAATGGCTCAAAAAATGCTAATGGATTCCAAATTGACAAATATTTTTTGGACACATGCAGTGCATACAACAGCTCACATTCAAAACAGAGTAATTCTCAAAAACAAAAATGACAAAACTCGTTACGATCTATGGAAAGGAAGACCAGCAAATGTGAAGCCCTTCAGATTATTTGGAAACAAATGATACATCAAAAGAGAAGATGGAAGAATGGGAAAATTTGAATCTCATGTGGACAAAGGAGTACTTGTTGGTTACTCAATTACAAGGAAAGAATACATGTGTTACAATCTGAGATTGAACAAAATTGTGGAAAGAATCAATGTAACAATTGATGAAACAGGTGGACAAGAATTAAAAGAAGAAGAAAATGAGTCATTGGAACATATTTACGAAGAAGAATAAAAATATGAAGAATATCAAATAGAAGTAGAAGAGAAATTTCAACAAGTCCCTCCAAAGGTACTTAGAAAACAAGTACAAAAGAATCATTCTTGAGGTCAGATTATCAGAAACAAAGATGCAGGAGTTGAGACTAGAAGAAGAATATGTTCGCTATAACAAATGCACCTAGCACTCTCATCTACGATTGAACCAAACTGTTTTGAAGAGACCAGCAAGGATGAATTTTGGAATAAGGCCATGGATGAAGAATTGGGTCAAATAGAGAAGAATTACACGTGGGAATTGGTTCCAAGACCAAAGAATAATAATGTGATTGGCACAAAGTGGGTATTCAGAAATAAATTGAATGAAGATGGACATGTTACAAGGAACAAAGCTAGATTGGTATGTCAAGGATATGCACAGGTTGAAGGAATCGACTTTGAAGAGACATTTTCCCCAGTTGCAATAATGGAAGCAATCTGATTTCTTTTATCTTATGCATGCTCCAATAATATTAAAGTGTATCAGATGGATGTGAAATAATATTTTTTGAATGGGTAACTTGAAGAAGAATTCGACATCGAACAACCAGAAGGATTCCAGTTGTCAAATAACGCAGATTACATGTGAAAATTGAAGAAGACCTTGTATGGTCTAAAAAAGGCTTCTAGAGCATGGTACTCTAGACTGGATAAATATCTACAACAGGCAGGGTTCAGAAAGGAAGTGCGGACAACAACCTCTACATCAAGGTAACTAAATATAGTACTTATTAATTGAAGTTTTTGTTGATGATATTATTTTTGGAAAAAATGATG
>JZKD02S1756427.1:0-20321 GCA_000966675.3 Picea glauca
AAACTTCTCTGCGTGCATGGGGGAAGGGGGGAAGAACTGACAGAAAGAGGATAAATGGATGGAGGAAAGGATAAGGGAAAGGAGGAGGAACCCTTGGGCCCAATCATTATGGAGGTCAACCAGATCAAGCGGATCATGGAGACAACTGGAAAGACGTGTAGCAGAGTACCCTACCAATACAAGGTGAATACCAAGAAGAGATCCATAGCCACGAGGGAAGGCTTGGCAAGTGATGAGGAAGAGGTATAGGATCTTCGGGCTGTGGAGAAGATTGAGGGAATATTGCACGCAACATATGAGAGGAAGATGAGAGGTCCAAGAACGAGAAGAGAAGGTAGCAATCCTATCCATATTAATGTCAGCGTGGAACCCATAAACCCATGTGCGACTAATACACCAAAGAGAACACCACGATTTAGACAACCAAAGTTCGAAAGAAGTCAGACAATAGGAAGTACATCCACACATGGAACAAAAAATAGAGGAACCAATTCAGGAAACACTAGTCAAGTATCTACACCGTGCGGAGGTAGTAGCTCAATGTTCAGAATGGCAGGACATGATCTCACCATCAAGTTACCAGAATTTAAAGGAGAAGCGTCAGAAGACCCAAAAAAACATTTGTTCATATGTTTGAAGATTTGGGAAGCAAAATAGATCACAAACGAAGATACTAAACTGGAACAACTAGGGATTACACTAAGGGATTACGCATTGGATTGGTATATGAGTATATATATAAACAATCCACCAAGGACAACCAGAACAATTGCAGACATTAGGAAATTATTGATAAACGAGTTCCAGAAGCCAAGTTCAGAATATCAGTACATGAATGAGATGATCAAAATTAGACATAAACTAGGAGAATCCGTATGGTAGATTGACCAGAGATTCAAGCAACTGAAGGGAAAGTTGAAATATCTCATGATTGATATGTAGCATAGGCACCTATTCATCAATTCATTGCTACCCCGCAACTGGAAGAAAACCAGTATTAGTAGACAGATCCATCTATCGAAGAACTAAAGGAGGATTTGAAGAAATTAACATTCCAGCTAAACTAGAATAAGAGTAAGAACAAACGAGAATCCGTTTGGTGTACTATATGCAGGACGAAAAGACACCACAAGAACGAATGTCCAACATTCACGCAGTATATGGTAGCAGGAATGCCAAACCCATTACCAACATGAGAACTATGGTGCGGAGTATGTAAGAAACCAGGCCACGATCCATATCACTGCTCAATGATGCAAAAATACCAGATAGTCTCAAAGAGTTCATACTGCAACTTTTGCAAGTCAGTGGGCCACGATGACAAAGATTGTAGAACTATGGAGTTGATGAGAGAGAGGACATCAAATTCATATAGAGTGCAAGAATAAATGATGACTGGGCAATATGCACCACAATTTAATCAAGTTCCATCCCCATACAATACTGCACAACAACAGTATAATCCGACGGAGCAACCATATAATACCGCACAACCACAATACAACACAACACAACCTCAGTACAATACCGCACAGTACAGTCATGCGCCTCAGTATAACACATCGAGAGGAGATCGAGCGGGCTACAGAGGTGGAGGACGAGCAAGAGGAGGTTTTGGACGAGGTAGAGGACCAGTGGTATGTCACAATTGTCAACAACTGGGACATTATGCAAGAGAATGTTTGCTTCCACCAACAACTTGTATGTATTGTCATGCATCGAACCATGATACAGAATAATGTCCGACACTATTAGTAAAGATTCAGGAAAAAAGGAAACATAACAACCAGAATGTTCAGTGGATTTCAGACAAAGCGAGGGACGAAGGATGAAACATCAACATTGTTAGTTGCAGAGGAGATAAAACAGGAAATGACGCAGTCCGACAAGAGCAAGTACAACACCAGTGGGTGAAGAAGAACACCGAACCAAGGAAGTAGTTCGACGCGCTAAATGAGAAGGATATATTTAAGCAATCCAGACAATAATTTCATAAGGAAGACATGGTGTCGAATTTAACTATGCAACAAAGCAAGGAAGCATCAGAGTATGAGATGCCTCCATTATTGGATCATACCAACAAAATGAAACCCATGGGACAAGTAAGTACAATCAAAGGATTTTTACAATCATGTGTAAAAGTATTAAATGATCCATCGTCTATCAAAATATTGCAAAACATATTAGAAATATGTAGTATAGAGACAAAAGGAAACCTAGAACAAAAAATAATCAATCACCTACATACAAGGAGAAGAACGAGTAGGGAGTTCAGACTGAATTCCAATATCAAAGATTTCAACATGGGAGATATCGTACTGGATCTAGGATCTAAAGTAATTGTATTACCAAAGAAGACATGAAAATGCATGTGAGAGCCCACATTAGGATATTCACCTATTCAATTGAAATTAGCAAACCAACACAGAGTCATACCAATCGGTATACTGAAAAGAGTGATAGTAGACCTGGATGGAGTGCGCACTAAAGCAGATTTTGAAGTCATTGAATTATTGGACGAAACAACACCATATCCAACGTTGTTGGGTTTGGATTGGGCGTTCGACAACCAGGCCATAATAAATCTAAATAAAATAAAAATGGCATTTGAGTCAGGTGAATATAGGGTCATCGCACCATTAGACCCATCAGAAGGAGAAAGGTTTGTAGAACCCACTTTCTTAGACTTAGAGGAAATCAACCAGTTGTATAGAACAACTGCGCGTGATGAAGATTATGTAAACCCAAATACAAATGGGATACTTAGTTGGTGGAGCATTACTTCATGTGCAACAGACTCAGATATCATTTTAGAGAACTGGAAACAAAGTCTACACGAAGTGTCCAAGATAAGATGTGCACGAATAGACCACGCAGTAAGATGGGTAGGCACAAAGATAAGGGAACCACCCAGTTTCCACAGAATAAACGATTTGTAAACATTCTTGGAACAGTATGAATATGAAGTGTTAGAGAATAAGAGACTATTAGCACTTGATATAACACTCAAGGATACACCTGCAAGATGGTGGGGTGCACACAAAGAGACAATCACATATTGGTACCAAAATGTAAGTGGTTACTGCGCATAAGGTTCGGCTCAGAACAACAAAATAACAAACAACAGAAGTATGATAGAAAGGGGGCACCAATGAAGCACTTGGAGAAATGTAGAACACTATGTAAAATGACACCCCCAGAGGAATGGCCTCATCATTTCATACACACTCTAGAGGGAATACCAACGAACTGGTTTACAGACCAGGAACTGCGCAAAGGAACTGCGACCTGGATGACTTTGCAACATAATTTTACAGTCACTTTCTCATTCGAGAATGAGAACCCCAACATAGATGAAAATATTAAACAAATAAGAGGAGTGATATTCATCAAATAACCAGAAGTTGAACTCATAACAGAAGAACAACAACGAAACAAACAGACAGTCAAAGAACTGTTGTCATGTTACCATGTGCAAGAGGAAGCACCAGATGAAGACGAACTGCGTGATATTCAGATCAAAGAAGGAGAAGGCGAGAGACAAGTGGAGGGTCCACCCATAGAATCAGAAGGCATTGATGTGCTAATCAAAGTAAAGAAAGTCAACATTGGGACAGTTGAGAATCCTAAAATGGCCAACATTGGAGACTACTGGGATGAGTAAACAATAGAAATCATAACATAGTTAATGCGCAAGTACAATGACATGTTTCCCACAAAATTTATAGAGATGAAGGGTATAGAAGGGGAGATAGGATAAATGAAAATACCACTTAGACCTAAAGCGAGAACGATCAGAAAACGACCATACATATTGAACCCACTATATAAGAAGAAAGTCAAATTTGAGATCGACAGGATGCTCGAAGAAGAAATCATAGAACCAGTGGAAGAATCGGAATGGATAAGCTCTATGGTAGTTTAGGACCAAAAACAAGGAGGTATAAGGATATGCATTGACTTGAGGAAGTTGAACGATGCATGCCTACATGACCCGTTCCCTACACCTTTCACAAATGAAGTGTTAGAGAACATAGGTGGACATGAAGCTTACTCATTCACTGATGGATTCTTAGGTCACCATCATATCAAGATAGCATAGGAAGAGAGATACACAACCACATTTGCGACATAATGGGGATCCTACCAATACACAATCATGCCGTTTGGACTAAAGAATGAACCACCAATATTTTCTAGAGTAGTCGTCGATGCATTTAAGGAATTCATCCACCAGTTTTTAGAGGTATACCTAGACGATTTGACAGTCTATAGTTTGTTGAAATACCATGTATAGGTCTTACAGATGATTTTAGAAATATGTAAACAGTGCCATATATCATTAAACATAAAAAAATGTATATTCAGAACACTGTTTGGGATACTATTGGGCCATATAGTATGCAAACAAGGTTCACTAGTAGATCCTGCAAAGATTGCAGTAATTGTTAACTTGCCACCACCTAAAACAGTTCGTTAGCTAAGAGAGACATTGGGACACACATGATACTATAGAAATTTCATCAAAGGATACACAAAAATTACCACGCCAATGGAAAAATTGTTAAGAAAAGATACAAAGTTTTGGTGGAACGACGATCTAAATATGTTGAAAGAAAAGATGGTCACCGCGCCAATACTAGTATTTACAGACTGAGAAAATATATTTCACGTACATGTAGATGCATAAACCATAGCACTTGGAGCTATCTTGGCACAACCAGGAGCGGGAGACTTGGATCACCCTATATAATTTGCGAGCAGGAAGCTATCAGAATTAGAACATAACTATAACACCACAGAGAGAGAAGGCCTAGCTATGGTCTACACACTACAGAAGTTCAGACAATAATTATTGGGAAAACACTTTAAGATGTTTAGAGATCACACATCCCTGAAATACCTAGTCAACAAGCCAGTGTTGGGGGGGATAAACTGTCTATGGTTGCTACTGTTTCAAGAATTTGACTTTGAAGTAATAGTCAATCCAGGAAAATTGAATGCAGTACCTGACCACCTATCAAAGGTCACAAATGGGGAAGAACCTACGAACTTAGAGGACAACTTTCTGGGTGCACAGTTATTTTCAGTTCAGATCGATGATGAATACTTTGCAAATATCATTTAGTACTTGAGCATAGGTACTGTGCCATAGGAATATAACACCATGCAGAAGAAAAACCTGGTAGTTCGGGCTACAAACTATCAATTTATTGTGAGACACTTATACAAAATGGGTGCAGATAGCATTTTGTGGAGATATGTGTTAGAACACGAAAGACCGAGAGTTCTAACAGAAGCCTGTGAAGGGATAATAGGAGGAAATTACATAGATAAATCTATCGCACAAAAGGTATTGCACACATGACTATGGTGGCCGACCATTCAAAGAGACTCGAAGGAATACTACCAGATATGTGATGTCTGTCAAAGGGTTGGTAAGCCCAACAAAAGGGGTGAGATGCCATTATGACCACAAGTAACATTATAGACATTCGATAAATGGGTGATAGAATTTGTGGGACCAATCAACCCACCAACAAAAAGAACAGGAGCAAGGTACATTATCATAATGACAAACTTGACAAGGACAAGGCCAATGACTAGGTCGTGATGGAAACAGGTAGGAAAAGCAAAGACGACAAAATCAATATGAAACAATGGAGTGAAGCGGAATTGAATGTTGGAAAGGACCAATGGGATGACACATTAATCGCACCAACTAGAGATGACGAGGGAGAGAAATGGAAAGTATGAAGGAACTAGAGGTGCATTGAATCCCTAATAAAGGTAGCATCTTAGACAAGCTTCAAGTGATGCCCATACAATGCACAGACGCGGGAGCAAAGAGCCTATTTGCGAAAATAGAACAAACAGAGAGCGATAGAGGATAAGGAGCAAAGAGCAGAGTTCACAGAGGTCACATAGACCATTCAAACTCAACAAATGATTGAAACTCACCACTATGGCACCACCAATGCAAGAAGAAACAAGCTAGACTGCCAGACAACCCAGAGTTAGAACCAAGGAACGGGTACAATTGGAAGAAGGTGAACTGTAGCTGCCAAAGATCGTCAATGTTGATGAAATCCCATCACCAGATACAACACCAGTGAACCCCACACCCATGGTGGAAGAAACCCAACAGCCAACACTGGAGGGGAATGAATGTGGATATCCTGACAGAAGAATAGGGGAAACATAACCAGGGCGTAGGAACCATGAAGGAGGTGCAACCAGAAGACCCTGAAGGAGATCTGAGAGTTAATGGGACGACTATAAATCACGAAGCAGAAGTCGAGCCAGGCGAGTCTCAAACAACCGTGTCAGATCACCCACAAGAAGGAACAATGAAAGATGTCACGGGTTGGCTAGAATGGTATGTCAAAATATGACCAGCGAGGCTGGAACCTCAAGTCAACCACTACCGAAGTAGGACTAGTAGTCAGTACCTAAGTCACCATGCAAGCAACCTGTCACAGAAATTGTTTTTCCATAGATACCAAAATGCGTAAGGGTGAAATCACACTTGATGGGTCATGTCAAGAAGCTAAAATATTCAGACCATGATGTAAGGAACACGGGAAAGTTCCCAGAATTCGCAAAGAGGGTATACCTATAGAATGTGGGTGTAAACGCAGTAGGGGAATTGGTTGATCAACCACTCCTGTGGGAAGCAGGATTGGAAACAATGGGGATTTTAGGTCTGCTAGACCTACCACACTTTGGCAGAGGACAATATGCAAACAATTGTGTCAAACAATTGATTGCGGTCACCCATGCCGGGGATATATGGTTAGAAAAGCTCATCTCAATAGACATAGAGATCATTGCACACATTACAGGGCTTCCATCCCGGGGTATGGATCCCACACAATTTCTTGATGAAAAAACCAAGGAGAAAGCACTAGTGGAAGAGATGAAAAAAAAGTATGACACTCATAGGGGGACGCGAGGAATTCATCATCAAAAGAATCAATGGCTGCAAAAATCTTGGCCTGCAAGCTACTTAGGAAATGACGCAGAGAGGAAGTTCTGGTTGGGGTCATCGCAGTCGCAACACAATGTGTCGAGGGCACCACAGTTGGATGGGCACCCTATCTTTTGAATTTATTTTTGGATGATTGCAAGGATGCATAGGATTTCAGAACGAAATTTCAGTACTCATGGCTACTCATACTAATATCCTTCATGGGATGGACGGAACCAAGATATGTATCTTTCGCTACCAGACCCAAACCTAATCATGGAGCGAGATATCTATTGTTGGGCGCCACGTCCAACAGAAGGCACAAAAATATGAACAGATCCATATTCGAAGGATACCTACGCGATTTACAGGAGGCCATCAAAAACCTCTGGANAATCCTATCCATATTAATGTCAGCGTGGAACCCATAAACCCATGTGCGACTAATACACCAAAGAGAACACCACGATTTAGACAACCAAAGTTCGAAAGAAGTCAGACAATAGGAAGTACATCCACACATGGAACAAAAAATAGAGGAACCAATTCAGGAAACACTAGTCAAGTATCTACACCGTGCGGAGGTAGTAGCTCAATGTTCAGAATGGCAGGACATGATCTCACCATCAAGTTACCAGAATTTAAAGGAGAAGCGTCAGAAGACCCAAAAAAACATTTGTTCATATGTTTGAAGATTTGGGAAGCAAAATAGATCACAAACGAAGATACTAAACTGGAACAACTAGGGATTACACTAAGGGATTACGCATTGGATTGGTATATGAGTATATATATAAACAATCCACCAAGGACAACCAGAACAATTGCAGACATTAGGAAATTATTGATAAACGAGTTCCAGAAGCCAAGTTCAGAATATCAGTACATGAATGAGATGATCAAAATTAGACATAAACTAGGAGAATCCGTATGGTAGATTGACCAGAGATTCAAGCAACTGAAGGGAAAGTTGAAATATCTCATGATTGATATGTAGCATAGGCACCTATTCATCAATTCATTGCTACCCCGCAACTGGAAGAAAACCAGTATTAGTAGACAGATCCATCTATCGAAGAACTAAAGGAGGATTTGAAGAAATTAACATTCCAGCTAAACTAGAATAAGAGTAAGAACAAACGAGAATCCGTTTGGTGTACTATATGCAGGACGAAAAGACACCACAAGAACGAATGTCCAACATTCACGCAGTATATGGTAGCAGGAATGCCAAACCCATTACCAACATGAGAACTATGGTGCGGAGTATGTAAGAAACCAGGCCACGATCCATATCACTGCTCAATGATGCAAAAATACCAGAT
Source organism: Picea glauca (assembly GCA_000966675.3). Classification (NCBI taxonomy): domain Eukaryota; kingdom Viridiplantae; phylum Streptophyta; class Pinopsida; order Pinales; family Pinaceae; genus Picea; species Picea glauca. The sequence continues at coordinate 8,296 of JZKD02S1756427.1, forward strand.
AGTCTCAAAGAGTTCATACTGCAACTTTTGCAAGTCAGTGGGCCACGATGACAAAGATTGTAGAACTATGGAGTTGATGAGAGAGAGGACATCAAATTCATATAGAGTGCAAGAATAAATGATGACTGGGCAATATGCACCACAATTTAATCAAGTTCCATCCCCATACAATACTGCACAACAACAGTATAATCCGACGGAGCAACCATATAATACCGCACAACCACAATACAACACAACACAACCTCAGTACAATACCGCACAGTACAGTCATGCGCCTCAGTATAACACATCGAGAGGAGATCGAGCGGGCTACAGAGGTGGAGGACGAGCAAGAGGAGGTTTTGGACGAGGTAGAGGACCAGTGGTATGTCACAATTGTCAACAACTGGGACATTATGCAAGAGAATGTTTGCTTCCACCAACAACTTGTATGTATTGTCATGCATCGAACCATGATACAGAATAATGTCCGACACTATTAGTAAAGATTCAGGAAAAAAGGAAACATAACAACCAGAATGTTCAGTGGATTTCAGACAAAGCGAGGGACGAAGGATGAAACATCAACATTGTTAGTTGCAGAGGAGATAAAACAGGAAATGACGCAGTCCGACAAGAGCAAGTACAACACCAGTGGGTGAAGAAGAACACCGAACCAAGGAAGTAGTTCGACGCGCTAAATGAGAAGGATATATTTAAGCAATCCAGACAATAATTTCATAAGGAAGACATGGTGTCGAATTTAACTATGCAACAAAGCAAGGAAGCATCAGAGTATGAGATGCCTCCATTATTGGATCATACCAACAAAATGAAACCCATGGGACAAGTAAGTACAATCAAAGGATTTTTACAATCATGTGTAAAAGTATTAAATGATCCATCGTCTATCAAAATATTGCAAAACATATTAGAAATATGTAGTATAGAGACAAAAGGAAACCTAGAACAAAAAATAATCAATCACCTACATACAAGGAGAAGAACGAGTAGGGAGTTCAGACTGAATTCCAATATCAAAGATTTCAACATGGGAGATATCGTACTGGATCTAGGATCTAAAGTAATTGTATTACCAAAGAAGACATGAAAATGCATGTGAGAGCCCACATTAGGATATTCACCTATTCAATTGAAATTAGCAAACCAACACAGAGTCATACCAATCGGTATACTGAAAAGAGTGATAGTAGACCTGGATGGAGTGCGCACTAAAGCAGATTTTGAAGTCATTGAATTATTGGACGAAACAACACCATATCCAACGTTGTTGGGTTTGGATTGGGCGTTCGACAACCAGGCCATAATAAATCTAAATAAAATAAAAATGGCATTTGAGTCAGGTGAATATAGGGTCATCGCACCATTAGACCCATCAGAAGGAGAAAGGTTTGTAGAACCCACTTTCTTAGACTTAGAGGAAATCAACCAGTTGTATAGAACAACTGCGCGTGATGAAGATTATGTAAACCCAAATACAAATGGGATACTTAGTTGGTGGAGCATTACTTCATGTGCAACAGACTCAGATATCATTTTAGAGAACTGGAAACAAAGTCTACACGAAGTGTCCAAGATAAGATGTGCACGAATAGACCACGCAGTAAGATGGGTAGGCACAAAGATAAGGGAACCACCCAGTTTCCACAGAATAAACGATTTGTAAACATTCTTGGAACAGTATGAATATGAAGTGTTAGAGAATAAGAGACTATTAGCACTTGATATAACACTCAAGGATACACCTGCAAGATGGTGGGGTGCACACAAAGAGACAATCACATATTGGTACCAAAATGTAAGTGGTTACTGCGCATAAGGTTCGGCTCAGAACAACAAAATAACAAACAACAGAAGTATGATAGAAAGGGGGCACCAATGAAGCACTTGGAGAAATGTAGAACACTATGTAAAATGACACCCCCAGAGGAATGGCCTCATCATTTCATACACACTCTAGAGGGAATACCAACGAACTGGTTTACAGACCAGGAACTGCGCAAAGGAACTGCGACCTGGATGACTTTGCAACATAATTTTACAGTCACTTTCTCATTCGAGAATGAGAACCCCAACATAGATGAAAATATTAAACAAATAAGAGGAGTGATATTCATCAAATAACCAGAAGTTGAACTCATAACAGAAGAACAACAACGAAACAAACAGACAGTCAAAGAACTGTTGTCATGTTACCATGTGCAAGAGGAAGCACCAGATGAAGACGAACTGCGTGATATTCAGATCAAAGAAGGAGAAGGCGAGAGACAAGTGGAGGGTCCACCCATAGAATCAGAAGGCATTGATGTGCTAATCAAAGTAAAGAAAGTCAACATTGGGACAGTTGAGAATCCTAAAATGGCCAACATTGGAGACTACTGGGATGAGTAAACAATAGAAATCATAACATAGTTAATGCGCAAGTACAATGACATGTTTCCCACAAAATTTATAGAGATGAAGGGTATAGAAGGGGAGATAGGATAAATGAAAATACCACTTAGACCTAAAGCGAGAACGATCAGAAAACGACCATACATATTGAACCCACTATATAAGAAGAAAGTCAAATTTGAGATCGACAGGATGCTCGAAGAAGAAATCATAGAACCAGTGGAAGAATCGGAATGGATAAGCTCTATGGTAGTTTAGGACCAAAAACAAGGAGGTATAAGGATATGCATTGACTTGAGGAAGTTGAACGATGCATGCCTACATGACCCGTTCCCTACACCTTTCACAAATGAAGTGTTAGAGAACATAGGTGGACATGAAGCTTACTCATTCACTGATGGATTCTTAGGTCACCATCATATCAAGATAGCATAGGAAGAGAGATACACAACCACATTTGCGACATAATGGGGATCCTACCAATACACAATCATGCCGTTTGGACTAAAGAATGAACCACCAATATTTTCTAGAGTAGTCGTCGATGCATTTAAGGAATTCATCCACCAGTTTTTAGAGGTATACCTAGACGATTTGACAGTCTATAGTTTGTTGAAATACCATGTATAGGTCTTACAGATGATTTTAGAAATATGTAAACAGTGCCATATATCATTAAACATAAAAAAATGTATATTCAGAACACTGTTTGGGATACTATTGGGCCATATAGTATGCAAACAAGGTTCACTAGTAGATCCTGCAAAGATTGCAGTAATTGTTAACTTGCCACCACCTAAAACAGTTCGTTAGCTAAGAGAGACATTGGGACACACATGATACTATAGAAATTTCATCAAAGGATACACAAAAATTACCACGCCAATGGAAAAATTGTTAAGAAAAGATACAAAGTTTTGGTGGAACGACGATCTAAATATGTTGAAAGAAAAGATGGTCACCGCGCCAATACTAGTATTTACAGACTGAGAAAATATATTTCACGTACATGTAGATGCATAAACCATAGCACTTGGAGCTATCTTGGCACAACCAGGAGCGGGAGACTTGGATCACCCTATATAATTTGCGAGCAGGAAGCTATCAGAATTAGAACATAACTATAACACCACAGAGAGAGAAGGCCTAGCTATGGTCTACACACTACAGAAGTTCAGACAATAATTATTGGGAAAACACTTTAAGATGTTTAGAGATCACACATCCCTGAAATACCTAGTCAACAAGCCAGTGTTGGGGGGGATAAACTGTCTATGGTTGCTACTGTTTCAAGAATTTGACTTTGAAGTAATAGTCAATCCAGGAAAATTGAATGCAGTACCTGACCACCTATCAAAGGTCACAAATGGGGAAGAACCTACGAACTTAGAGGACAACTTTCTGGGTGCACAGTTATTTTCAGTTCAGATCGATGATGAATACTTTGCAAATATCATTTAGTACTTGAACATAGGTACTGTGCCATAGGAATATAACACCATGCAGAAGAAAAAACTGGTAGTTCGGGCTACAAACTATCAATTTATTGCAAGACACTTATACAAAATGGGTGCAGATAGCATTTTGTGGAGATATGTGTTAGAACATGAAAGACCGAGAGTTCTAACAGAAGCCCGTGAAGGGATAATAGGAGGAAATTACATAGCTAAATCTATCGCACAAAAGGTATTGCACACATGACTATGGTGGCCGACCATTCAAAGAGACTCGAAGGAATACTACCAGATATGCGATGTCTGTCAAAGGGTTGGTAAGCCCAACAAAAGGGGTGAGATGCCATTATGACCACAAGTAACATTACAGACATTCGATAAATGGGTGATAGAATTTGTGGGACCAATCAACCCACCAAAAAAAAGAACATGAGCAAGGTACATTATCATAATGACAAACTTGACGAGGACAAGGCCAATGACTAGGTCGTGATGGAAACAGGTAGGAAAAGCAAAGACGAAAAAATCAATATGAAACAATGGAGTGAAGCGGAATTGAATGTTGGAAAGGACCAACGGGATGACACATTAATCGCGCCAACTAGAGATGACGAGGGAGAGAAATGGAAAGTATGAAGGAACTAGAGGTGCATTTAATCCCTAATAAAGGTAGCATCTTAGACAAGCTTCAAGTGATGCCCATACAATGCACATACGCGGGAGCAAAGAGCCTATTTGCGAAAATAGAACAAACAGAGAGCGATAGAGGATAAGGAGCAAAGAGAAGAGTTCACAGAGGTCACAGAGACCATTCAAACTCAACAAACGATTGAAACTCACCACTATGGCACCACCAATGCAAGAAGAAACAAGCCAGACTGCCAGACAACCCAGAGTTAGAACCAAGGAACGGGTACAATTGGAAGAAGGTGAACTGTAGCTGCCAAAGATCGTCAATGTTGATGAAATCCCATCACCAGATACAACACCAGTGAACCCCACACCCATGGTGGAAGAAACCCAACAGCCAACACTGGAGGGGAATGAATGTGGATATCCTGACAGAAGAATAGGGGAAACATAACCAGGGCGTAGGAACCATGAAGGAGGTGCAACCAGAAGACCCTGAAGGAGATCTGAGAGTTAATGGGACGACTATAAATCACGAAGCAGAAGTCGAGCCAGGCGAGTCTCAAACAACCGTGTCAGATCACCCACAAGAAGGAACAATGAAAGATGTCACGGGTTGGCTAGAATGGTATGTCAAAATATGACCAGCGAGGCTGGAACCTCAAGTCAACCACTACCGAAGTAGGACTAGTAGTCAGTACCTAAGTCACCATGCAAGCAACCTGTCACAGAAATTGTTTTTCCATAGATACCAAAATGCGTAAGGGTGAAATCACACTTGATGGGTCATGTCAAGAAGCTAAAATATTCAGACCATGATGTAAGGAACACGGGAAAGTTCCCAGAATTCGCAAAGAGGGTATACCTATAGAATGTGGGTGTAAACGCAGTAGGGGAATTGGTTGATCAACCACTCCTGTGGGAAGCAGGATTGGAAACAATGGGGATTTTAGGTCTGCTAGACCTACCACACTTTGGCAGAGGACAATATGCAAACAATTGTGTCAAACAATTGATTGCGGTCACCCATGCCGGGGATATATGGTTAGAAAAGCTCATCTCAATAGACATAGAGATCATTGCACACATTACAGGGCTTCCATCCCGGGGTATGGATCCCACACAATTTCTTGATGAAAAAACCAAGGAGAAAGCACTAGTGGAAGAGATGAAAAAAAAGTATGACACTCATAGGGGGACGCGAGGAATTCATCATCAAAAGAATCAATGGCTGCAAAAATCTTGGCCTGCAAGCTACTTAGGAAATGACGCAGAGAGGAAGTTCTGGTTGGGGTCATCGCAGTCGCAACACAATGTGTCGAGGGCACCACAGTTGGATGGGCACCCTATCTTTTGAATTTATTTTTGGATGATTGCAAGGATGCATAGGATTTCAGAACGAAATTTCAGTACTCATGGCTACTCATACTAATATCCTTCATGGGATGGACGGAACCAAGATATGTATCTTTCGCTACCAGACCCAAACCTAATCATGGAGCGAGATATCTATTGTTGGGCGCCACGTCCAACAGAAGGCACAAAAATATGAACAGATCCATATTCGAAGGATACCTACGCGATTTACAGGAGGCCATCAAAAACCTCTGGAGAATAAAACCACAGGATGTCACACACTATTGGGACATTTCCAACTTCAAGGCCACTAAACATGCGATGTGGATAGAGGCACGTAAGGACCCCAATAAACAGTGGCTATAATTGCGATACTGGATCATAGAGGGCGACATTGACATGGTGATCAGGGATTGGGAGGATGAATGGAAGATTCTAGTCCTTACCCAAGACATACCTAAAAATACAATGGAAGAGGAGGCAGGGCAGGAAGAAACATAGCCTCAGGAAGTCCCAGTTCCCAAGAAATGAAGGGCAGGCTAGACAAAGACAAAGCAAACAAATGAAGGGACAATTAAGATAGGGACCCATAAGGGGAAGAAGGATAATACACAGCCGACAAAAGAACAACAGAAACAGGCTGAGGCCACGCAGGGGACTACACCAAGTCCCAATCCCAAAGAACCAGGCCTTAATAAGAGACCAACTACTTAGACGGGGGGTGCATGCAAGAATATGAAGGCACAGAGAACACCTCCAGAATACACGATCACGGAGGATGATGCATAAATGATAGCCCAAATGGCTCAAGATTGTATATTCAAGGATTTTGACAATGTTGCGCACCACAGGGACATAATTCAAGAGGAGATGGCAGAAATGTGATAGTTCCTCAAGCAGATATGGGAAGCATAGACAATAAGAAACAACATAGGAACAGGGCCATCACCATCACAGATAGGAGAAGGATCGGAAGTAGGTGAGCACGATACAGTCCACATAATACTGCAACCAAGTGAAATATTCCACATTACACCCAACATGCTATGCATGGACGAGATCATGGGGCAGACACCCCTAAAGTACTTAGCTCAAATCCAGTTGGTATTTCCGCGGATACCATCCAAATCTCTACACAAATTACAAGTTAGTGTTACCCAAGAGGTATAGTCTCGTGCACGCACAAACTTAGCTGAATTACAACAGGAAATGGAGAAGCAGAACACGCTGGAATTAATATGTGAGCAGGCTAAGCTGGATACCCAAGAGGAGAGGGAGCACGTGAATGGACTGGAACAAAAAGTGGCAGGAACTTATGAGAAGATTCAAAAAACTACGTAGAGGGACATACTCATAGCAATAGAGAAGATTGATCAGATTGTGCATGAAATCGATCAATACTAGAAGGAGATCAAGAATATTCATAAGAAGCTCACACCAACCACTCCACCAAAGGTAAGGGAGTAAATAAAGTAGGAGGCAACAGAGAAGTTACAAGAGATAGATCAACAGGTCATCGCAACAACCGACTTGTTAGAAAAAGTAGCACAACTTTGGACAAAGCTAGAAGAGGGCCAACAAGTCCAGAAGTGGGACAAGGAAGAAGAAAGGATAAGCGCAACTATCCAAGACCTCAAGCAGAGGAAAAATATAATGTCCATAACTGAGCGCGTCAAAGGGGCGTAGGATATGAAGAAACTGTAGGCAGAACTCACCACTACGCAAACACATAAAAAGGAGTGTCAGGCTCAAATGGAACCACTTCAAGAGCATGTAGCATAAGTCATTTCACAAGAGAGGAAGTGAAGGCACATATAACATAGACCCAAGAAAAATGCGCAGGATTGATCAGTGACAAAATTGCAATCCAGATAGTAGACACACTCAAGGAGAAGACCGCGCAAGCGCAAACAGAAGAAACAAAGCTCAAGGAGAAGTTCTAGGCGATCACCAGGGACATTAGAGAAGCACACAAAGGTTAGGTGGATCAGGACGAACCACATGACAGTGTTGGGGGCATGTTGGAAGCAGGCCAAAGCGAAAAGAAAGGCGATTTTGGGAAAGAAGGCATGCACGAGGAAAGAGAGAGCTGGAAGGGAGAGCAACACACGCGCATGCAGGGAAGGCCTAATGACATTAGGGTTAGGATTTTTACAATGTATTGTAATGGCTGAAGGGCCAACAATGTATAAGTATAGANAGACTGCCAGACAACCCAGAGTTAGAACCAAGGAACGGGTACAATTGGAAGAAGGTGAACTGTAGCTGCCAAAGATCGTCAATGTTGATGAAATCCCATCACCAGATACAACACCAGTGAACCCCACACCCATGGTGGAAGAAACCCAACAGCCAACACTGGAGGGGAATGAATGTGGATATCCTGACAGAAGAATAGGGGAAACATAACCAGGGCGTAGGAACCATGAAGGAGGTGCAACCAGAAGACCCTGAAGGAGATCTGAGAGTTAATGGGACGACTATAAATCACGAAGCAGAAGTCGAGCCAGGCGAGTCTCAAACAACCGTGTCAGATCACCCACAAGAAGGAACAATGAAAGATGTCACGGGTTGGCTAGAATGGTATGTCAAAATATGACCAGCGAGGCTGGAACCTCAAGTCAACCACTACCGAAGTAGGACTAGTAGTCAGTACCTAAGTCACCATGCAAGCAACCTGTCACAGAAATTGTTTTTCCATAGATACCAAAATGCGTAAGGGTGAAATCACACTTGATGGGTCATGTCAAGAAGCTAAAATATTCAGACCATGATGTAAGGAACACGGGAAAGTTCCCAGAATTCGCAAAGAGGGTATACCTATAGAATGTGGGTGTAAACGCAGTAGGGGAATTGGTTGATCAACCACTCCTGTGGGAAGCAGGATTGGAAACAATGGGGATTTTAGGTCTGCTAGACCTACCACACTTTGGCAGAGGACAATATGCAAACAATTGTGTCAAACAATTGATTGCGGTCACCCATGCCGGGGATATATGGTTAGAAAAGCTCATCTCAATAGACATAGAGATCATTGCACACATTACAGGGCTTCCATCCCGGGGTATGGATCCCACACAATTTCTTGATGAAAAAACCAAGGAGAAAGCACTAGTGGAAGAGATGAAAAAAAAGTATGACACTCATAGGGGGACGCGAGGAATTCATCATCAAAAGAATCAATGGCTGCAAAAATCTTGGCCTGCAAGCTACTTAGGAAATGACGCAGAGAGGAAGTTCTGGTTGGGGTCATCGCAGTCGCAACACAATGTGTCGAGGGCACCACAGTTGGATGGGCACCCTATCTTTTGAATTTATTTTTGGATGATTGCAAGGATGCATAGGATTTCAGAACGAAATTTCAGTACTCATGGCTACTCATACTAATATCCTTCATGGGATGGACGGAACCAAGATATGTATCTTTCGCTACCAGACCCAAACCTAATCATGGAGCGAGATATCTATTGTTGGGCGCCACGTCCAACAGAAGGCACAAAAATATGAACAGATCCATATTCGAAGGATACCTACGCGATTTACAGGAGGCCATCAAAAACCTCTGGATAATAAAACCACAGGATGTCACACACTATTGGGACATTTCCAACTTCAAGGCCACTAAACATGCGATGTGGATAGAGGCACGTAAGGACCCCAATAAACAATGGCTACAATTGCGATACTGGATCATAGAGGGAGACATTGACATGGTGATCAGGGATTGGGAGGATGAATGGAAGATTCTAGTCCTTACCCAAGACATACCTAAAAATACAATGGAAGAGGAGGCAAGGCAGGAAGAAACACAGCCTCAGGAAGTCCCAGTTCCCAAGAAATGAAGGGTGGGCTAGACAAAGACAAAGCAAACAAATGAAGGGACAATTAATATAGGGACCCAGAAGGGGAAGAAGGATAATACACAGCCGACAAAAGAACAACAAAAACAGGTTGAGGCCACGCAGGGGACTACACCAAGTCCCAATCCCAAAGAACCAGGCCTTAATAAGAGACCAACTACTTAGACGGGGGGTGCACGCAAGAATATGAAGGCACAGAGAACACCTCCAGAATACACGATCACGGAGGATGATGCATAAATGATAGCCCAAATGGCTCAAGATTGTATATTCAAGGATTTTGACAATGTTGCGCACCACAGGGACATAATTCAAGAGGAGATGGCAGAAATGTGATAGTTCCTCAAGCAGATATGGGAAGCATAGACAATAAGAAACAACATAGGAACAGGGCCATCACCATCACAGATAGGAGAAGGATCGGAAGTAGGTGAGCACGATACAGTCCACATAATACTGCAACCAAGTGAAATATTCCACATTACACCCAACATGCTATGCATGGACGAGATCATGGGGCAGACACCCCTAAAGTACTTAGCTCAAATCCAGTTGGTATTTCCGCGGATACCATCCAAATCTCTACACAAATTACAAGTTAGTGTTACCCAAGAGGTATAGTCTCGTGCACGCACAAACTTAGCTGAATTACAACAGGAAATGGAGAAGCAGAACACGCTGGAATTAATATGTGAGCAGGCTAAGCTGGATACCCAAGAGGAGAGGGAGCACGTGAATGGACTGGAACAAAAAGTGGCAGGAACTTATGAGAAGATTCAAAAAACTACGTAGAGGGACATACTCATAGCAATAGAGAAGATTGATCAGATTGTGCATGAAATCGATCAATACTAGAAGGAGATCAAGAATATTCATAAGAAGCTCACACCAACCACTCCACCAAAGGTAAGGGAGTAAATAAAGTAGGAGGCAACAGAGAAGTTACAAGAGATAGATCAACAGGTCATCGCAACAACCGACTTGTTAGAAAAAGTAGCACAACTTTGGACAAAGCTAGAAGAGGGCCAACAAGTCCAGAAGTGGGACAAGGAAGAAGAAAGGATAAGCGCAACTATCCAAGACCTCAAGCAGAGGAAAAATATAATGTCCATAACTGAGCGCGTCAAAGGGGCGTAGGATATGAAGAAACTGTAGGCAGAACTCACCACTACGCAAACACATAAAAAGGAGTGTCAGGCTCAAATGGAACCACTTCAAGAGCATGTAGCATAAGTCATTTCACAAGAGAGGAAGTGAAGGCACATATAACATAGACCCAAGAAAAATGCGCAGGATTGATCAGTGACAAAATTGCAATCCAGATAGTAGACACACTCAAGGAGAAGACCGCGCAAGCGCAAACAGAAGAAACAAAGCTCAAGGAGAAGTTCTAGGCGATCACCAGGGACATTAGAGAAGCACACAAAGGTTAGGTGGATCAGGACGAACCACATGACAGTGTTGGGGGCATGTTGGAAGCAGGCCAAAGCGAAAAGAAAGGCGATTTTGGGAAAGAAGGCATGCACGAGGAAAGAGAGAGCTGGAAGGGAGAGCAACACACGCGCATGCAGGGAAGGCCTAATGACATTAGGGTTAGGATTTTTACAATGTATTGTAATGGCTGAAGGGCCAACAATGTATAAGTATAGATACCTAGGTCTCATAGGAGGCTTCTAGTTATTAGTGGTTGGTTAATATAGAGAAGTAGATGCGATGTTATATTTTTGCTGTATGACCTAATTTTGTAAGCTATTGAGTTGGAGAGGACCAAAGAGGGTATATATTGAGGGTTATATCATAGGATGAGGATCATGTAATGATCTAGTCCGCCTCATAAGAGATCTTACCCACCGATCAGAGTTGTAAAGCGTGCGACGTTGTAATGAAGAAATACTATAATAAAAGAGCTAAGAGCTAGATCTTTGTGGACGTAGCCCAGTAGGGGGTGAACCACGGTAACATCTTTGTTATCTGATTGAATGCATGTGTGTCTTTATTTTGTTTTAGTAGATATTGATAAGATAAATGAATGAGTTAGTACATTTCCTGCATAAATCGTGATAAAAGCGTAGTTCATTAATAAGATGTAATATAACTCTCAGTATATCGTTATCAGATCTCTCACTCAATCCTATGTTGCAAACACATGAGTATTGTAGTCACCCATTAAGAATATCTTGGGTGAGACTGAACAATGCACTTTGTGCGTTGGGTTGCCTTCTGGTTTATCAGGAGGGTTGATAGTTTTAGAGGCTTTGTTGGAACCCCAAGCAGACATGAACCCTAGGTCACTCAATACAAACTTAGACACGATATAAGTAAGTAACCA
>JZKD02S1756427.1:30199-62021 GCA_000966675.3 Picea glauca
TCAAGTACTAAATGATATTTGCAAAGTATTCATCATCGATCTGAACTGAAAATAACTGTGCACCCAGAAAGTTGTCCTCTAAGTTCGTAGGTTCTTCCCCATTTGTGACCTTTGATAGGTGGTCAGGTACTGCATTCAATTTTCCTGGATTGACTATTACTTCAAAGTCAAATTCTTGAAACAGTAGCAACCATAGACAGTTTATCCCCCCCAACACTGGCTTGTTGACTAGGTATTTCAGGGATGTGTGATCTCTAAACATCTTAAAGTGTTTTCCCAATAATTATTGTCTGAACTTCTGTAGTGTGTAGACCATAGCTAGGCCTTCTCTCTCTGTGGTGTTATAGTTATGTTCTAATTCTGATAGCTTCCTGCTCGCAAATTATATAGGGTGATCCAAGTCTCCCGCTCCTGGTTGTGCCAAGATAGCTCCAAGTGCTATGGTTTATGCATCTACATGTACGTGAAATATATTTTCTCAGTCTGTAAATACTAGTATTGGCGCGGTGACCATCTTTTCTTTCAACATATTTAGATCGTCGTTCCACCAAAACTTTGTATCTTTTCTTAACAATTTTTCCATTGGCGTGGTAATTTTTGTGTATCCTTTGATGAAATTTCTATAGTATCATGTGTGTCCCAATGTCTCTCTTAGCTAACGAACTGTTTTAGGTGGTGGCAAGTTAACAATTACTGCAATCTTTGCAGGATCTACTAGTGAACCTTGTTTGCATACTATATGGCCCAATAGTATCCCAAACAGTGTTCTGAATATACATTTTTTTATGTTTAATGATATATGGCACTGTTTACATATTTCTAAAATCATCTGTAAGACCTATACATGGTATTTCAACAAACTATAGACTGTCAAATCGTCTAGGTATACCTCTAAAAACTGGTGGATGAATTCCTTAAATGCATCGACGACTACTCTAGAAAATATTGGTGGTTCATTCTTTAGTCCAAACGGCATGATTGTGTATTGGTAGGATCCCCATTATGTCGCAAATGTGGTTGTGTATCTCTCTTCCTATGCTATCTTGATATGATGGTGACCTAAGAATCCATCAGTGAATGAGTAAGCTTCATGTCCACCTATGTTCTCTAACACTTCATTTGTGAAAGGTGTAGGGAACGGGTCATGTAGGCATGCATCGTTCAACTTCCTCAAGTCAATGCATATCCTTATACCTCCTTGTTTTTGGTCCTAAACTACCATAGAGCTTATCCATTCCGATTCTTCCACTGGTTCTATGATTTCTTCTTCGAGCATCCTGTCGATCTCAAATTTGACTTTCTTCTTATATAGTGGGTTCAATATGTATGGTCGTTTTCTGATCGTTCTCGCTTTAGGTCTAAGTGGTATTTTCATTTATCCTATCTCCCCTTCTATACCCTTCATCTCTATAAATTTTGTGGGAAACATGTCATTGTACTTGCGCATTAACTATGTTATGATTTCTATTGTTTACTCATCCCAGTAGTCTCCAATGTTGGCCATTTTAGGATTCTCAACTGTCCCAATGTTGACTTTCTTTACTTTGATTAGCACATCAATGCCTTCTGATTCTATGGGTGGACCCTCCACTTGTCTCTCGCCTTCTCCTTCTTTGATCTGAATATCACGCAGTTCGTCTTCATCTGGTGCTTCCTCTTGCACATGGTAACATGACAACAGTTCTTTGACTGTCTGTTTGTTTCGTTGTTGTTCTTCTGTTATGAGTTCAACTTCTGGTTATTTGATGAATATCACTCCTCTTATTTGTTTAATATTTTCATCTATGTTGGGGTTCTCATTCTCGAATGAGAAAGTGACTGTAAAATTATGTTGCAAAGTCATCCAGGTCGCAGTTCCTTTGCGCAGTTCCTGGTCTGTAAACCAGTTCGTTGGTATTCCCTCTAGAGTGTGTATGAAATGATGAGGCCATTCCTCTGGGGGTGTCATTTTACATAGTGTTCTACATTTCTCCAAGTGCTTCATTGGTGCCCCCTTTCTATCATACTTCTGTTGTTTGTTATTTTGTTGTTCTGAGCCGAACCTTATGCGCAGTAACCACTTACATTTTGGTACCAATATGTGATTGTCTCTTTGTGTGCACCCCACCATCTTGCAGGTGTATCCTTGAGTGTTATATCAAGTGCTAATAGTCTCTTATTCTCTAACACTTCATATTCATACTGTTCCAAGAATGTTTACAAATCGTTTATTCTGTGGAAACTGGGTGGTTCCCTTATCTTTGTGCCTACCCATCTTACTGCGTGGTCTATTCGTGCACATCTTATCTTGGACACTTCGTGTAGACTTTGTTTCCAGTTCTCTAAAATGATATCTGAGTCTGTTGCACATGAAGTAATGCTCCACCAACTAAGTATCCCATTTGTATTTGGGTTTACATAATCTTCATCACGCGCAGTTGTTCTATACAACTGGTTGATTTCCTCTAAGTCTAAGAAAGTGGGTTCTACAAACCTTTCTCCTTCTGATGGGTCTAATGGTGCGATGACCCTATATTCACCTGACTCAAATGCCATTTTTATTTTATTTAGATTTATTATGGCCTGGTTGTCGAACGCCCAATCCAAACCCAACAACGTTGGATATGGTGTTGTTTCGTCCAATAATTCAATGACTTCAAAATCTGCTTTAGTGCGCACTCCATCCAGGTCTACTATCACTCTTTTCAGTATACCGATTGGTATGACTCTGTGTTGGTTTGCTAATTTCAATTGAATAGGTGAATATCCTAATGTGGGCTCTCACATGCATTTTCATGTCTTCTTTGGTAATACAATTACTTTAGATCCTAGATCCAGTACGATATCTCCCATGTTGAAATCTTTGATATTGGAATTCAGTCTGAACTCCCTACTCGTTCTTCTCCTTGTATGTAGGTGATTGATTATTTTTTGTTCTAGGTTTCCTTTTGTCTCTATACTACATATTTCTAATATGTTTTGCAATATTTTGATAGACGATGGATCATTTAATACTTTTACACATGATTGTAAAAATCCTTTGATTGTACTTACTTGTCCCATGGGTTTCATTTTGTTGGTATGATCCAATAATGGAGGCATCTCATACTCTGATGCTTCCTTGCTTTGTTGCATAGTTAAATTCGACACCATGTCTTCCTTATGAAATTATTGTCTGGATTGCTTAAATATATCCTTCTCATTTAGCGCGTCGAACTACTTCCTTGGTTCGGTGTTCTTCTTCACCCACTGGTGTTGTACTTGCTCTTGTCGGACTGCGTCATTTCCTGTTTTATCTCCTCTGCAACTAACAATGTTGATGTTTCATCCTTCGTCCCTCGCTTTGTCTGAAATCCACTGAACATTCTGGTTGTTATGTTTCCTTTTTTCCTGAATCTTTACTAATAGTGTCGGACATTATTCTGTATCATGGTTCGATGCATGACAATACATACAAGTTGTTGGTGGAAGCAAACATTCTCTTGCATAATGTCCCAGTTGTTGACAATTGTGACATACCACTGGTCCTCTACCTCGTCCAAAACCTCCTCTTGCTCGTCCTCCACCTCTGTAGCCCGCTCGATCTCCTCTCGATGTGTTATACTGAGGCGCATGACTGTACTGTGCGGTATTGTACTGAGGTTGTGTTGTGTTGTATTGTGGTTGTGCGGTATTATATGGTTGCTCCGTCGGATTATACTGTTGTTGTGCAGTATTGTATGGGGATGGAACTTGATTAAATTGTGGTGCATATTGCCCAGTCATCATTTATTCTTGCACTCTATATGAATTTGATGTCCTCTCTCTCATCAACTCCATAGTTCTACAATCTTTGTCATCGTGGCCCACTGACTTGCAAAAGTTGCAGTATGAACTCTTTGAGACTATCTGGTATTTTTGCATCATTGAGCAGTGATATGGATCGTGGCCTGGTTTCTTACATACTCCGCACCATAGTTCTCATGTTGGTAATGGGTTTGGCATTCCTGCTACCATATACTGCGTGAATGTTGGACATTCGTTCTTGTGGTGTCTTTTCGTCCTGCATATAGTACACCAAACGGATTCTCGTTTGTTCTTACTCTTATTCTAGTTTAGCTGGAATGTTAATTTCTTCAAATCCTCCTTTAGTTCTTCGATAGATGGATCTGTCTACTAATACTGGTTTTCTTCCAGTTGCGGGGTAGCAATGAATTGATGAATAGGTGCCTATGCTACATATCAATCATGAGATATTTCAACTTTCCCTTCAGTTGCTTGAATCTCTGGTCAATCTACCATACGGATTCTCCTAGTTTATGTCTAATTTTGATCATCTCATTCATGTACTGATATTCTGAACTTGGCTTCTGGAACTCGTTTATCAATAATTTCCTAATGTCTGCAATTGTTCTGGTTGTCCTTGGTGGATTGTTTATATATATACTCATATACCAATCCAATGCGTAATCCCTTAGTGTAATCCCTAGTTGTTCCAGTTTAGTATCTTCGTTTGTGATCTATTTTGCTTCCCAAATCTTCAAACATATGAACAAATGTTTTTTTGGGTCTTCTGACGCTTCTCCTTTAAATTCTGGTAACTTGATGGTGAGATCATGTCCTGCCATTCTGAACATTGAGCTACTACCTCCGCACGGTGTAGATACTTGACTAGTGTTTCCTGAATTGGTTCCTCTATTTTTTGTTCCATGTGTGGATGTACTTCCTATTGTCTGACTTCTTTCGAACTTTGGTTGTCTAAATCGTGGTGTTCTCTTTGGTGTATTAGTCGCACATGGGTTTATGGGTTCCACGCTGACATTAATATGGATAGGATTTCTACCTTCTCTTCTCGTTCTTGGACCTCTCATCTTCCTCTCATATGTTGCGTGCAAGATTCCCTCAATCTTCTCCACAACCCGAAGATCCTATACCTCTTCCTCATCACTTGCCAAGCCTTCCCTCGTGGCTATGGATCTCTTCTTGGTATTCACCTTGTATTGGTAGGGTACTCTGCTACGCGTCTTTCCAGTTGTCTCCATGATCCGCTTGATCTGGTTGACCTCCATCATGATTGGGCCCAAGGGTTCCTCCTCCTTTACCTTATCCTTTCCTCCATCTATTTCTCCTCTTTCTGTCAGTTCTTCCCCCCTTCCCCCATGCACGCAGAGAAGTTTAGTTGTTCGACTCCATTGTCATTACACCTTTGTTATATAACAATATCTTAATAGAAGTATATAATGATCTAATGTACCTTCCTCAAGGTCCGTGTAGAAAATCTTTCTCTGTTGTGATGTACGACTTCGTTGTATCTACTGCAAAATATGTTATAAATCCTACCACAACGCTATCGAGCCAAAAATCTATTGCGTGGGTGAATTTGTTTTTCACCTGCTGTAACTTCTCGATCTGTATTGGGTTCCACTCTAACAGTTGGATCTGGTTTGTTGCGTGGTTATCCTTCAACCTTAGTATCCATTCCTGTAATAAGTGTGGAAAATCATAGAAAAAGACTTCATGCAAATCAGTAAACATGTATTTCTCAAGGTATTTGTGGGGTATTATTCTAGGGTTTCTGTTATATTTTTGTGCAAACTACATCTCTTTGGTTCTTAGCCAAGTTTCGATCGCTTCTTTCATGGGATTCCATGATCTCAACATCCCCTTCTAGTGTCTCACTGCCTTCTTCTTTTATTTGTCTTCTTTAATCTTCTCTTGCTCAATCTATCTCATCTACTCAATCCTCTATTTTTCCTACCAACGACAACAAAACTATTTATTGGTTACTTACTTATATCATGTCTAAGTTTGTATTGAGTGACCCAGGGTTCATGTCTGTTTAGAAGGCAACCCAGTGCACATAGTGCATTGTGAAATCTCACCCAAGATAGTATTAATGGATGGCTTCGATACTCATGTGTTTGCAGCCTAGGATTGAGTGAGAGATCTGATAACGGTATACTGAGATTTCTATTACAGCTTATTAACGCACTACATTGTTATCAAGTTTTATGCAGGAAATGTACTAACTCATTCATTTAGCTTATCAATATCTACTAAAACACAATAAATACACACATGCATTCAATCACATACCACAGATGTTACCGTGGTTCACCCCCTCCTGGGCTACGTCCACAAAGATCTGGCTCTTAGCTCTTTTATTATAGTAGTTCTTCATTATAGCGCCATGCACTTTACAACTCTCATCGGTGGGTAAGATCTCTTATGAGGCATAATAGATCGCACCAGGCTCCTCAGCCTGCGATCTAACCCTCAAGATCTACCCTCTTCGGTCCTCTCCAGCTCAATAGCTTACAAAATTAGGTCATACATCAAAAATATAACATCGCATCTGGTTCTCTATCTTAACCAACCACTAATAACTATAAACCTCCTATGATACCTAGGTATCTATACTTATACATTTATGGCCCTTCATCCATTACAATAAATTGCAAAAACCCTAACCCTATTGTCATTAGGTCTTCCCTGCATGCGCGTGTGCTGCTCTCCCTTCCAACTGTCGTTTTCCTCATGCATGCCTTCTTTCCCAAAATCGTCTTTCTTTCCACTTTGGCCTACTTCCATTAGTCTGATTGGAATCTTCCATCAAGTGTTTTCCCTCATTTGATTGAACGATTCATTCTGGCCCTATCAACATAAATGACACTAGAAGGAGGGTCGAATGACAAGCTGAGCATGTGGAGTCAGTTGCATTGATTTTTTGTTTTAATTTACTAATGGCTCCATCCCATATCCCTTGATGGAGGTGTTTTTTTGGTATTGCACCTCCCAAACCTCCTAGAAATATTTTATATTTATTGTCGTAATTAAGATTTGATGGCAAGGGTGAAATCTATGCATCTGAACATGCTTTTAATTTCTGTAAATTTTGTGGTTCTCACAATATTACTGATAGAAATATCATTTGTAGGTTATTCACTCTCACTTTTGCAAGACGAGTCAAGAGTTGGTGTGATACTTTGTCAGCTTCCTATATTCACACATGGGAACAATTTATGCGTAAATTTTTGCATGCATTTGAGGGTTATGATTATGATAATTTATGTGCAGAAATTTTAGAGATTAAGAAGAACGAAGATGAATCTCTTGCATATTTTACTATCATATTTGCTCATCTTTGCTATAGGTTTCCTTTGGATGATAGGCCTTCTAAAAATGATATGATTTCTTGTTTAGTTTCTCTTACTAATGAAATAGACCAGCTAGTTGATGAAGAATCTAAATCATGTTCTAATGTTCCTTTACATGTTGATTTAGATTTAAATGAAAATGTTGAAAATGCTAATGGTTTGGATGGACTTCATATATCTAGATMTTTMTTTACTTTGGGGGATATAGATTAGATAGAAAWTTATTTTTTGGAAGAAGAATATGCATCCTCTCACCACTCCATTCCCCCTTTCTTTCCTTTCGAGTAAAAAGAAGCCTCTTGTTTAAATTCAAGTTCAAATGTTTCTCTAGTTGACCAAGAGGAGGGTTTTCATGTTGATTATGGTACAGTTCGGGCCACACCGATGGTTATTCCAGGTTCTCATTGTCCTATCTCATATTTTTCATCACAAGAAATGGAGGGAGATATGGAGAAAACTTTAAATGTTGATCATTTTTTTAATGAAGAAAATATGGACACTCATGAAATGAATCTTTCCTCACCCATGGATAATTTTGAATTAGTTCCTCTTGATTTGGATTGTCCTATTATTACAAATTATCCTTGTGTAACTGACATAGATCTAGAATATTTTCTTATTGTTGATGGATCATTTATTGAAACTTCTTGTTCTAACGATTCTTGTAATTTGCTTCTCTCTTCTAACTGTGAATATGCTTTGGAAGATATTTCATATCCTCATGTTGTGTAGGAGCAAGACATCCATGCTGATTTTTTCACTCAAGGAGAAGAAATAAACATACAAGACATTCCTCTTGTAACACAACAACCCACTTCTCGTTTACAAGAGAAAAAATATCTTGAGGAAGAACATGTTGATTGTAAAACCACGCCTAGTATGGAGCACATTGATTCACAATCATCCAACAATGTTTTTAAAGAGGAGGAACTACCATTCAGGGAGTCACTTTCTGAAAATCCCTCTTGTTCTAGAGAATATTTTCATTCTTTGGATTCTTCCACTTATTTATATTTATATCTTGATGTCTTTAATCATTTATCTTTGCAGGGAGATACTCATGGTCCTATTCAAATAGGCTCAATGGGGTTGACCCTTGTTGAATTACTTGATGGTGGTGATGTGCATTTGGAAGTTAGAGAGGATAAGGCCTCTTCCCATGAACTAATTATAACCAATCATTATCATCATTTTCATGGGATGAAGAGGATTCTGTAGAAAATGTGTATCAAAGAATGTTTTCTTCTTTTTCTTCTTCATTTTTGATAAATAGTGAATCTCCTTGTTCAAGTAGCCCTTTGTTGAATATTGTTAATACTAGTGGATCTCACCATTGTTTCGAAATGATCTATCATACCATGGTTGGTCCTAACCCATGTATATCTTATGATCTCACTAGTCTATCTCAAGTAGTTGGTTACTTGAAGTATGATTCCAAGGATGTTTGCCAAGATAATGAGGAACTTCGGTCTATGTCGATGGTTATGGCAGGCCCTCTTTTTTTTGGTTTATCTTCAGGGATAAACAACTTTTTTAGCACAAAGGTTCTCTCAACAAGCACACTTTATACAAACTCTATGCACGATTCTCATTTGGTATTCTACTTTCCATCGAACTCCTTCCATCAATTCTATGATAGAAGTGCAATATTTTATGATAGAATTGAAGCATGCTTGGAGAGATCTTACTTGGAACGATTTTCCATGAATTATCATTATCATATATTTAATTCTTTTAGTCGATTCTTATTCCAAACTCTGTCACTAATCCTTTGTCTTGAACATATGTTTGGAGGCTTGGGATTAATTGGATGGATACATTGGCATTATGATTTTACATAGCTCATTTTTCAACCATTATTAGCGTAGGAAAGGAGTAGGGTAGATAAACTAGTGTATTTTGTTGCATAATTTAGTTTTGTTTTCTATTTTTTAATTAGTTTTATGTTTTCATTTCCTTTTCATTACTATTGGTTGATCAATGGATTCTCAGCAGAGGTGGAGAGAAATAGAAGGCTTGACCACTAATTTTCCCTTGATTGGATTTTTCAATTTAATTTTGATATTGGAAAATTTTTACTTCATTTTAATCTCAAATTTCTTCCATGTGTTGGGTAATTTTTAGATCACTAATTTCATGCATGATCATGATGTCAAATCTTGTGCAAACATGTTTTCATATTACAAGTGGAATATGTTAAAATGAAGATATTATTTAGTTCCTCTTGGGATGAAAATGAGCACTCAAAGATATTCAATCATCATATGAATATGATTCTAACCGAAATCATTTGCTTGATGAAATTGATTATGAGGGTTGATCTTGTTGGCTCATACATATTAATATTAAATTTTGGATATTAAAAATCTTTCCATCTGAAATTCAAGCCACTCCCAATCCTTGTAATCTCCTGAGATGATTATTTTTCCTTGGGTTTGGAGTTATCCAAATATTTTATTCCACATCCACTCTTTTCTTTAATCACTTTTAGCCAACATGATTTATTTTTTTAGACCTTTTTAGCATAATGAACTTAGCTGATTTTTTTATTTCATTTTAGTTTTTTTCTGTTAGCATTTTTAGCTTTAATTTCCAAGCATTGGATGCACATATCTTATGCTATGTTCAGTTTATTTTTCAAGAATGTGTTTCATCTTTTATGTTGCAGATTTCTTCATTCAAGCTTCCTTTCATACATAGCAGCAAGAGACATCCATTCACATTGTCTAGATGCATTTATTTTTACAATTCTAGACAACGTGGTCATTTAAATATCTCTTTTGATGTCTTTTTCAGAAATTACTTGGGAACCAATATTTATATTACCCAACTTACTGATTGATCAAAGACTCAATCTCACCACTGTCCATTCAATGGATTTTCAGACCGGATATTTTCTTCAACAATATATTTTCATCATTTAGGTTTGTTGATTTTGGGTTACCTATTAAAGTTATATTCTTGAGAAATATTATTTTTATCATGGCTGAGAACTTTACACTTATATCATATTGAATATATTCAAATGCTTGGGAATTGTAGACACCTTCATGAATTATGTCAATGCAACTTCTAATATTCCAATTTTGAATCTTCATCATTTACTTTTTTAGCCATAATGGTGATTTTTCAAGATGTCATTTCCTTGTGGGCTATAACTTATCAATCTATTGGGCCCACACTCTTTAGCACTCCTCGAACCCAAAAATAATTTTATTCATAATCAAAGGAAACACATTCCTTGGGGTGAAATGTTGATAAGTTTTCAATCATATTTTTAATGACTAATGTTTGTTGGTGGATTGGTATCTTTAGATGATAAATGGGATTGAAGTTTTATGGTCTTGTTTTCTTAATTTGATTGACTCTTATTTCAGGAATAATGCATTGTTTCCAGAGATCCAAACCTCATGACAATCAATGAAACTATGTCTCTTGTTGAAGGGGAAAATGTGGGAAAGCACCTAGTGCTTATCGCTCGGGAAGAAGACCGTGATACTTGGTTGAATGCATAGTGGATGATACTTGATAACTTCATTGGATTTCACACAAATTTTTATGATAGCCAACTTAGTTCAAGTTTATTTTATCTTAGCATGTTTTTCCTAGAATTAGTTTTAATTCCAGTGATTACTTTTCAGTTTAGTTAATTTTCATTTCAATAAGCCAATTAAATAAGAGGAGGATTTCTTCCCAAATTGTCTAAGAGTTGATCACACCTTTCTCTTTTGTTATGCATGTTGGGAAAATGGATTTTGCAACCAACAACTTCAAATTTTTCTCTTGGAATGGAAGCAACGTAGGGAAGTGTTAATCTGAAATTTGAATGCGCATATTCCTTTGCAATAATCTTGGATTGATAAATCAAGATGGTCACCAACTTATCAATTGATCAGAAACATATTTCCATTTATTTGTTCATATATTGGTTTCTGATCTAATTGATATTTGGATTCCTTTTCATGACTATTTTGATAACCTCCATAGTTGTGATATTTCTTTGCATTATCAAAATGAATCTTTGGTATTAATAATTATCTTTTATGGAAAATAGAAAATGACACTTTGGTGAGAAATGTAATTTCTGTTATTTGAAAATTTAGCGTTTTGAAAACTCCAAAGGAATTGCTTATGTCAAGAAATATTGAGAGCATGTGGGTTTATGGAGAATTTCATGAAATTGGTTTTTGAAAATATGTTTTGATTGAGCCTTTACATTAACCCATGTTGCTTGATTCCTGGAATTCTTTTTCTACACTAAATGAAAAGAAGATCATATATGACAATTGGATTTGAGAATTGTGTTGAAAAATCTTTTCCATTAGATAATCAATTCTTGTACTCTGGTGTGTTTTCATTTTAGATCAGAAACTCTTGGAATCTTTTCAGTGGGATTGATATTAATTAGATAATTTTTCTTAATTGTTGATTTCCCTTGGCTTACTGTCAGTTGTCCACCGAAAACACTTCTTATGTTGCTATTGCCATATTTATTACTTCTTGTTGTTTTCTCTTCTTATATTTTTCATCCAGTTTTCATCCTTTTGATGACTGGCATTCTAGCTTCAAATTTCCTTTTAGTTTAGTTTTATTTTCATGAATTCACTCTTGATTTCAGTTTTGATTTCTTTTTATGCAGATTCCTCCCATATTTTGATTTGACCGCTGGTATTTCCCTAAGTTAATTTGACTCTTAGTCTTCCTTGAGGATTTTCCTTTAAATTTTGGTGAGGAGGTTGGTCAATTCTAGTCACATACTGAATATTTTTCTTACAAGTCATAAGATGCATGGGTTTCTCTATCTAAATGAACATTTATAAAGTTATCAGTTGTATGTATGGACTGATATTTGTGGTGGAACACATGTTCCCATTGAGCGTACCAGGATAACCCATAAGTATAGGAAAGTGTCTATCCACTCTTTTCTTTGAGCTCCATCCACTTCACATTAATAACCTGGAAAATACAATGATGATTTTTGGAGATACCTGTAGGTTAAACTAAATTGCATATCTACTCATCGAATCAAAGATACTCTCATATCACCCTTCTTCCTTCACACCCTATGTGCATATGCATATCAATATCTAAAATCTAAAAGGGTGAGCATGTTCTGGAATAAAAGGGAAGTTGAAAGCACTATTAATAGTGTGGGAAGTACAAGTAAACTCGTCGGGGCTATGGACGCATGTTGGAAGTGGGGCTATGCATGTATGGTACCAAGGAAACTTCATCAGGGCTATGGACGTTCACTGGTAGTGAAGCAATGCCGAGAAACGAGAGATGAGGAACACACTTATGTAGATGTTTGTTTGTTTTAAAAGTGAAAACCCACGGCAGTTGAACTAAAGCTAATTTGAAGTGTACAACCAGTAAAAAAACTTATCTCATTCATTAGTTTTTTAAAAAGGGTGTGTTAGATTATAAGTAATAGAAATATCGGGTTATATCTTTTAAAATTTTGGTGTCATTGTGGTACCCATAAATATTGGAAAATTTTCTACAGTTTGTTGAACTTATATTTAAAATTCAAATATGAAGTATGGGCCCTAAATTTCTATTGACAGAGATAACTAGTTCTTCCAGTGTGTCGCCATTTTTTGTGGCCCCAACAACCCACCTTTACTTTTGCTTTTACAAGCAAAAGGAAAGGGCCCCCCTACTAAAATTTCAACCCTATTTCCTAATCCTCTACCGCTTGAACCTAAAGCTATCCCTTTGCCTACTTTGAAGGAGTTGGGGATTTTATCTTGATGGATTATTTTCTTTGATGGGTGTTGACTATCCTTCCTAATCTGATGATTTCAATTATCTTCATAATGCTTATTGGATTGTTATATTTGTTGACATTTCTATGATGGACTTGACATGTTGTATTCATACCTTTTGTTGATACCGAAGTGATTGATAATCTTATTTGGCTGCACGGCTTGATGTTATATTGCATGTCTTGGATGAGGTTGTGGTTGATTATTTATTGGTTTCCCAATTCAAGTTTTGTATCCTCTTGCTAGCATGTTATGTTGCATGACTTCATACTATGTGCTATCGCATACACATCCTACTCTTCTATTTTGAATTAGCATATGTAGTCTTAAGACAGTCACCGACGGTCATCACGTTATTTTTCAATAAACCTGACACTCTCTCATAAGTTGGTTTATAGACAGGGAATATATTATTTATTGTATTAGCTAGTCTTCCTTGATTCCATGGTTGATCTCATTCTTTTGTTTTGCAGGATAAGCTTTGTAGAGGCACTTTGTTCACATGATCACTCCAACATTGAGAGGCATGTGGAAAATATGTTTATCCTTTTCTAGAACCTTGAATTTGATCCTTACCGAGATTCATTTTTTCCTCTTTCCATGAGGTCTTGAGCTTCCAAGGCTATTAGATCCACCTTTCCTATAGACCTGTCCCTAAGCCTCTTCGGATTGATCTCTACCAGATTCTTCTTTTGGACTTCCCTCTCTCCTGAAACCTAGGCCCAAGGCCTATTGGGTTTTCTCCTTCTTTTCCTCTATTATTTCCTCTAACCAAATCTCATAGTTGGATTTTTCCCATCGACATCTTTCCAACAAATGTAACCATTCCTAAATCTGAATTCAGGATTGAAAGTTATTCGTCGTAAAAATTTCCTAAGACAAATATCACCTTTTCTTTCCACTCCCACGTGGCTCACACTCTCCTGTGTCATTTGATGTGGTGCCCACCGCCTATCCTCATCATTGTCGATATTTTTCCTGACTCTTCTTCCCAGCCTTTTGATCACATACTCCGACAAAGACATCGAATATTCATCGTCCCTAGCATTCACACTCTTCATTGTCACATACCTTCTCCATCGAAGTACATCTACTCCTAATATCACAAATCACTCCAACGACCATCCCCCTATGAATGGCTGGGATTTCATTTCACTCGTTACTCGATTAACGAACTTCATTCATTCTCAGAAGTTGATGGCCTTATGGATACAGTACCCGCAGTATAGAAATTTATTTCAGTTCCTCATTTTGTGAATGTTCCTTCATTTCCTCCAATCGAATCCTTATCTTCTTCTTTCACATAGCAATGTTGTTCGCAGTTGAATTCTTTAGTGAATTATGCATGCTCTTTTGAAGCTTAGCCCCTTTTCCTTCTAAGAAACCAACATTAGAACCACGAGATTATTACATTACAAAGTTTTGCAAGCTTAAACCTTGAGCGGATTGCCAAAGAGAAACTCTCCTGAGCTGTCGATCTTTTCCCTGAGTGAACGGTCAGATCTTTTTCATGCAACAGTATTCGGGTTATAAGTTTGGATTGTCAGAGTTAACACTCTGAACAGTCTCCTTCAAACTCCTAATGACTTTTAATCGTGACTCTTGATTGTCATTAGAAGGATGATCCAGATCTTTCACATGCAAAATGGACCTATGAGGGAATATTCCTTGATACCTCTTATCGATACCTTGAAACTTCACAATTTTTTTGTATGCCAAATGATTAGCTCTAACTACACATCATCACTTTTTTTTGGATTTAACCTTCAAGATAAAAATCGAAGAAGGAATATTCTTCTATCCCTTTTCACTAACACATTAGAGAATACTGGGAAATAGCTCCCCCGATGGATGTTGCATATTTCTCTAGAGTTGTTGAATGGCTAGATCTCGCTCTTGGAGTTAATACGTCAGGATGGGAATTGAACAGGAGAGAGGAAGACTTTGATACAAAGTTATAAATTAACACTCTACCATTTTCGAGGTCTCATGGAAAATTGACTAGAACCTTTGATCTGGTGGGTTTTCTCTTTTGTAGGTTCAAGAATTAAGGGTCCAGATTAACCCTCAGGCCTGGACAATGGTTGTTGAGTGAGAAATTTTAAACAGCCATAAATTTTGCTACAAATGTCAGAATGAGGCCCGTGATACCTCATTGGAAAGGTATAGGAAATAGGAACCCAATGGTATGGGTATCTATGTCTAAAAACTGATATAAAACATCATAAAATATATAAAACCGACAACAATGGATTTGGGGGAAAAATAGCCATACCAACTTCAAGCAATCATATTTGGGGCCACGAGTAATGAAACCAATCCTAGGATAGCTTGATAGAAATATGGAGAAGAGAATAACAAGATGGAATATAAAATGGGGAAATATTTAGAGTGTAAATTTCTCGAAAATGAAAAACACATACATAACCCGAATTCAGATGAAGAACCGGACATGCAAACTTCAAACAATCTTATCTTGAGCTAACGACGATGCAATTGAACCATAAATAGCTCAATGAAAAGCTGAGATAGAGGAGAACAGTAAAAAATGATAGCATTCAACAAATCAAAGCCAAAAACGCCCAGAACAATACAAGAAATTCATAAAACAACCCAACAGGCAGAGTGAATAATAAATTTAAATAGATATCATTGGTAAATTGTCATAGGGCGAATATAACCACCCGAGAGTCTCTTTAGCTCCCATTTGTAACTCCTACATCTACATTTTCGAAATTCCAAAAAAAATTGAAATGTAGAAAAGAAAAAATTAGGGAAAAACGAAACGAATGGTCATGAGAACCAGGGATGATTTTAGGGGCTAAATTTCGCTCATGGGATAATTTTCCATGGTTTTTCCAAAAACGAGATTCGCTATTTTAAAAATGATTCGCCCAAATTCTATAGGATGAAATTATTTTACCTTAAAAATCGCCAAACTTTTATAAAAACTATATAAAATCCTTAGAAATTTGAATATTTTTACAAAAATATCGCCAATCATTTATAGTTGGTATATGAAGGATTAGTAGTATTCGCCAAGGTTTCTACATTTTAAAATTTTAAAGTCATGAGAACGAAAGAGTCTCTCTCTTGTTCTATAAAAGGGTGTTAGTTGAATGTATCTGGACTTTTTCCCTTTGTAACAAAAGATGGTATTAGTACTTCTAAGGAATAAAGAGCAGGAGGCATTTTGGAAATTGATGGCTTTGGTGGATGTACATGAGACTATTATTTGTGCATTTTTCTTCTATTTGAGTAGATACGATTGTTTCGTACAAACTATTTAGACAATCTATTATGTTTTCTTAATCTATCATTGTTTTCCTTGTGGGTACAAAAATGATGTTATATATGCATTGTACAACTAATTGTCTATGTATTTTCAACATTGTTGTTATCACATATCATTAGCATGCATGAATTTTTTTTTATTCTAATGACATTATCTCTCAATGTACTCATTCTTCTAGTTTTTTTCCCGGGATATGTTAGAATTAGATTAGTTAGATTTTAATTAGTTTAGACTTAGAATTAGTTAGAACTCTTTGGGGGGAAGTTCATTGTGTTTCCCCTTTTTATTCTTTTAATTATGAGCAACGATGAGGCCCATAAACTCACAGGAAACGCTACCCCAAATGAGAGTGGGTCTGATTGGGATCTACCATCAGGCGTTTTCATTCATCTGATTGAACGAGTCATTTTGGCTTGTCAACACTTCCTTAATTTTCCCTATTAATTCTTTGTTTAAATCATATTTTCTTCAATCATTAATCCTAATGATGGACCACATTGGATTGGTCTGAAACATTGATTAAAAAATTTGATGTGATGGATCCAGAAGATTACTCTCACCAAATTCTAGGACATTTCACTTACTTGGAGAAGTTACGTCAATGATGATTAGTTTAACCTAAGTGTCTATGCTAAAAAAATCCAATGGGAATTCATTCTTTGGATAGTGGTTCCATTTATATCTTTGAGAAAATTGTGTATGGGATTATTCTTCTTCTACAAAGATTTTATTTTGTGGATCAATCCCTCAATGTCAAGATAATTTTAGGTGGTAACGCTTGGTCATTCCTTAGCATCCTTATTATAGAATTGAATCAATTGAGTTACTTGTGTTAGGGCATACTTGTAAGTAGTCAGGTTAATCTACAATACCTGTATAATAATGGGAATAAATTTTAGAAAAAGATCAATGTTTTCTTTCTCTAAAATGGTATAAGAAGTTTTTCTCGAGGCATCTTAAAATTTTCTATCAAAAATCTTGAATAGTCTCACAGTGTTCCCATTTTAAGTTGTTGACATTCTACGACTTAGTAATTAGTTGTTCACTCTAATTGAACACATCCAAAAACTTGTTCTTAATCTCTTCAAACATCTTAAACTTACTATCTAGATTGTAATCTAAATTGTTGAACCATTAAAAAAAATTCGTAAAGGTCAAACAAAAATAATTATACTCTAAACGTCATTAGTAAATTTTAATCCTTAGAGGAGAAAATTTACCATAGAGATGGGATTGTTACCACCACCACTATTTCCATCAAAATATGTCATCTTATAAGTCAAAGTATTTATCACTGTGTTGTAAAGAGGAGGATTCCAATGGTTGTTTCCTTTTTCCAGTGCAATATTACCATGCAAGGGTTACTTAGATCTATATGTAAAGTACTCCTCATTCTATTTGGTATTCAAAGACCATTAAGCCACAAGAAATGAATTGTATTGTCTACTTAAAAGATAAACTTTCATATATTTTCATGGTGTAAGGATTAATAGAAAATGAAGGAAACCCTAATGGCACCTCTTAATAGAGAGTAATGTTCAAAACCTTAACATAATGCACAACTTTACACAACATAAGAAAATATATAATAAGTACAATGTATTATGAAAAAAGAATTATAAAAATATTGGATGTAACCCATAGGATTCCAAAACCCTATAAGTGGTGACAAAAAATAAAATTATGAGAGAGATAGGGTATGATAATCAAAGAGAGTAATGTTTAAAACCTTAACATAATTTAACATAATGCACAACTTTACACAACATAAGGAAATATATAATAAGGACAATGTATTATGAAAAAAGAATTATAAAAATATTGGATGTAACCCATAGGATTCCAAAACCCTATAAGTGGTGACAAAAAATAAAATTATGAGAGAGATAGGGTATGATAATCCTAGTATGTGAACTACTAAAAGACCTCAATAAAACAAAATAAATGACAACAAATAGAGAAAAACGTAGAGAAGGTATGAACTCACATTGACATAACCAAATGTTGTAATGTTTTTTATATAAGGGTGCTTGGTTGGGTATGCAACTATACACCATTAATAATAAAACTATTCCATTACCCATAAATGTGAACTCATGTTATCTCTCCAAAAAGAAGAGAAACATATGTGCATAAATAATTATAGGGAAGAAAATAACCTTAAGCACAAAACAATCATATATCATAGGAAGATCAAAGTTATGTAAAATAATTTTTTCCATTAATAATAAGGGTAAGGAAAAATAACATTAAGCACAAAACAATCATATATCATAGGAAGATCAAAGTTATGTAAAATAATTTTTTCCATTAATAATAAGGGTGTACTACCATTACTTTACCCAAAAACTCTTGTAGAGATGAACAAAATAAGATTGGAAAAATGACTATTGTCTCTCACTCTACCTCAAAGACTATCGTTTATATCCTTTATGCTCCTTATTTTTAAATCCATTTAATAATGCACACATGTTAATTATGCTACCTATGCAACTAAAGTTACTTACAAACTAATACAGATTTAGGTTCAATGGTTGACCTTGATATTCAATATTAATGTCTTTATCTTATCCCTTATTCCACCATTGGCCCTTACAAGATAGTGTATATAGGATCATAACCTTAGGATTCTCTTCCATTGGGTCCAACTATCAAATAGTAAGTTGTTATCATGCTACCATATAAGTTTTTTTTTCATTGGGTCCACCAATCAAACATTAAGTTGTCATAATGCTACTAACAACACTTTAGTTTACATCTAACAACACATATCTACTTTGCTTAAATTAACACCATTGTTGGAAAAATAAACTATGTCATAGATCAACCTATAGACAAAGATCCAAATTTTAGTGCCTTGACACTAAAGGATAAGATATTAATGCAACAAACTAGAATATGAACAATAAGGTGATTCTACTATTTAGAGTTCTCAAAGTTAGGAAATACCTTGCATAATCAAAATGGTTCACTTTGGAGAAATTTTAGCATGAGTTTCCCCATTTGTAAGTTGAGGCAAACCAAATGCAATGCTGACACATTATGGGGCTACTACTAACCAAGGAGGGGAGAGTGATCCAATCCCAACCATTGTGTTAGATTAGGCACAAATCGCAAGGTTTTCTTAAGTTTGTATGCCTTGTGCCAAGTATTATGGTGATGCCAATGCCCATAGTTTATGTCATTGACTCAATTTAATCTTTTTCCATCGACCAAACATGGACATCGTGATAGAGAAAAAAAAAACATACATCTAACTTTGATGACACACAAAGTCCAAGGAACATCTAGACAATTCCATATCTAATTACACATGACCCACACGATCTGACATATGTAATCCAACTTTCTAGAGAATTCCTATCTACATGAGAAATGCTAAGATAGAAGGGAATTTATTCAAAATGTTGTAGAATATATTTTACTTACGCATATTTATATGTGGAATGATAAGATCTGTGAGTAACAAACTAAGAATACATGCAATAAGGTGATTCCACCATTTAGGGTTGTCAAAGTTAGGCAACACCTTGCACAATCCAAATACGCCGCCTTGAGAAACTTTAATATAAGTTTCCCCTTTTGTAAGTTGAAGCTAACCAAATGTAATGGGGACACACAATGGGGGCCAATGTTAACCAAGGGGGTTAGGGGTGGGTGTAAATTAATTTGATCCCAACCATAGTGTTAACTTAGGCACAAATCTTAAGGCTTGCTTAAGTGCTTATGGCATATGCCAAGTATTATAGCAACACCAATGCCAATAGTTAGTGTCATTAACTCAGTGTAATCATGTGCCATGGAAAAAACATGGACACTGTGATAGAAAGAAACAACCATACACCTAGCAATGAAAACATATCAAGACATCATACAAGGGCCAAAGAATATGTAGACAATGCCAAATCCAATGACACATGACCTACACACTCATTTGGACATAGAACATGTGCTTGGCACACAATGTCATACTTTAAACATTATTTGGCATGTGTAATCCAACATTCCAAAGCATTCCCATCAACATGAGAAACATCAATATGGAAGAGAGGCTTTTCAAATGTTGTAGAGGATGTTTTTAATACATACCTTTCTATGTATAATTTTTCCCATGTGATTCTAAGAAGATTGTTATCCACTCATTTGCGCGTTTATATTCTTCTAGGATTGTTATAAAAAGGATTTTAGTTTCTCCAATAAAACCGAGAGAGGCACTTGAGATATTAATATTGTATTATATAAACTTGTCTAGAGTGTTTTATCATCTTCTTAAATCTATTTTGTTTCTTTCGAAATATTATTTAGACATGTTATTCTTTGATGATTTACTAATACAAATGTGTTTTGTATTTTCTTGCTTACTTACTCAATGCAATTAGCACCTCTAGATTCTTCAAATAACCCTAAGTTATTCCTATTTATTGGTTGTCTTACTCTTTAGATTTAAATAAGATCACTTATAACTCAAGTCACTAGTGCCATCGTAACATTTCTAAAAGATCCACATGGTTGTCTGAATGATATATTAGAGATGATAAAATCCATTACATTCCAATACTTATCTCCAATGTAGTTGGGCTTCCTGAAGAGACAAATGACAATCAAGCTCATGTGACTCCAATATGACTTGCATAACTCAACAATGAATATCCATTTACCTTTAAAATAGTCATGGATTTGGTGCTTAAAAATTTATGATCGCAAGTCACAGATTTTATTTAAAGACTTTAATTTTTTTTTTAATGAAATGTCATATTTTTCGGGAAATGCCAAGGCCATGATTTAATGCTAAGTAATTGTCTAAAGTTACATAGGGATTTCCCATTAAATGATTCCCTTATGATTTTTGACAGATTTACTTCGAGGAGTTTTTGACAGATTTTTGATAGACATTTTATAACGACTTTGCATGTGCATATGCTTATGCTCGCCATGATAATGTAAAATTCCGCACAAAACATTTACATATTAAATGTCATTTGCCATTTTTAATTCACTATGTACGATTTAAACAATGAATTATCTAAATGTGTTGTGTTTTTAATATAATTTATTTAAATGTAGATTTAAGCCACTAATTATATATTTTAGTTGTTCACTTTAATAAAGGTGCACTCTTTATGGTTGAGGTTTAAATTAAAAAGGATATTTAAATGTGTTGTGTCTTTAATATAATTTATTTAAATGTAGATTTAAGCCACTAATTATATATTTTAGTTGTTCACTTTAATAAAGGTGCACTCTTTATGGTTGAGGTTTAAATTAAAAAGGATATTTGGTTGTTGTTTCTCTCTCTATCAGGTATGTAGAGGACCAATGTATCTAGTGGTATTATTTTAGGCAGAAGTAAGGGTAGAGTGTACAGGAGTACAATATCGAGTTTAAAAATATGGCCA
Organism: Picea glauca; assembly: GCA_000966675.3. Taxonomy (NCBI): domain Eukaryota; kingdom Viridiplantae; phylum Streptophyta; class Pinopsida; order Pinales; family Pinaceae; genus Picea; species Picea glauca. The sequence continues at coordinate 51,774 of JZKD02S1756427.1, forward strand.
TCATGTTGGGTATCTCTCCTAAGAGCTTAGATGTACTCCTCAAGTATCTAGGGGATCTACATAGTCATCTACAAAACCAAGTGATGTTTTTCAAGTCAAGGACAGTGGACAAGGAATGCATACAGGTGCAATATTTGGAAAACATATGCCACAAGAAAGGAAAACCAAGTGGTTCCAAACATAAAGAGCACTAGGAAGCTTCCAAAGAGGGGAAGAAGAAGTGGAAAAGGGGAAAGGATAAGAAGACAACAACCAATGCACATCAGTGCAAGGATCCTAGCAACCATTGTAACCATTGCAATATTGATGGGCACACTAAGGAAAAGTGTTGGAAACTACATCCATAGATGAACCGAAAGAATCGTAATAAGGATGCAAAAAAAAAAATATATCTAGCCACGGATTTGAGAAATCGGGTTGAAAGCAGCTTTGATGTGGATGAGAATATTGTTTGCACATCAATGTAGAAGGAGGTGAATATGAGTAGCCTTCATCATCAGGAAGGGAAGGAGATGACCAAACTCTTCCACATCAATATTTAGGTCAAGAAGACCAAGATAAATGCCTTGTTCAACTCTAGTTCATAGGCTAATCTCATAAAAAAAAATCTGGTCAACAAGCTTGGATTGGAGGTTCATGATCATCCTAGCCCATATACATTGGGATGGGTAACCAAGGATGCAGAGATCAAGGTAATGAAACAGTGTAAGATTAAATTCGTTTTAAGTGATGATTTTATTGATGAAGTGGAATTGGACATATTACCCCTTGACATATGTGGAGTAGTGTTTGGAAGCCCCTACATGTATATGAGGGATACAATGTTCATGTGGAGAGCCAACTAGTACTGACTAATCAAGGATGAAAATTCCTACATCATCAACACGCATAAAGGAAAGTCAAATATCTCATTGGTAAGTGCCAACCAAGCCAATAAGTTGATTAGTTTCAGTAAGAAAGGTGTTTTACTTTTCTCAAGAGAAAATCAGACCGAGGATGAGTCGACAAGAGTAAAGGCATCCTTGGAGGGGTGTACTAAAGAGAAGAAACATTAGTTGGAGGAGTTGTTATAGGCATATAAAGGAGTGTTCTAGGAGCCTAAAAGGTTTCCACCCTAGAGGGAAGTGGAGCATAAAATATAGTTATTGCTAGACTCCCCATTCTCGAATATTGGACTACATAGACAGTTTGTTCTAGAAGCAAATGAAGTGAAGAAGAAACTACAATAGTTGTTGGAGAAGGGTGTGATTCAACCAAGAACCTCACCTTGTGGGTCACCAATCATAATTGTAACAAATAAGGATGGGACTTGGAGAATGTGTATCGACTATAGAGCATTGAACAAGATTACATTCAAAAATCGATATCCTCTTCCCAGGATCAATGATCTATTAGATCAGTTTCAGTATGCAAAGTATTTCACCAAGTTGGATCTCAAATCAGGATACCACCAAGTATTCGTCAAGGAAGAAGACACCTGGAAAAATGCCTTCAAGGCAATGCAAGGTTTGTATGGATGGTTGGCCATGCCATTTGGTTTATGTAATGCACCAACTACATTTATGAGACTGATGAATGGTGTATTACGCCCATATCTAGATTCATTTGTTATAGTCTATTTGGATGATATATTGGTTTTTAGTTCTACCTTGAAGGAGCACATCTCACATCTCATGTAGGTGTTAGAGACTCTAAAAAAGCACCAAGTGTTGGCTAGCCTCAAATGTGAGTTTGCTCATCAGTGTTTGGTGTATTTGGGATATGTGATCGGTGGATGGGAGCTTAAGATAGATCTCGCAAATATGGAGGCCATCGTGAAATGGATAGTTCCTACAAATGTCACTGAAGTTAGGAGTTTTGTTGAGGAAACACGGTACTTGCACAAGTTCATAGCTTCATGTTAAGCTATAGTTGCACCACTCGACAACATAGGAACGAGTGGTAAGAGTTTCCAATGGGGAAAGAATCAACAGAAGGCCTTCAATGAGATGAAAAGAAAGATCATGCAAGCACTCGTTCTCGCATTACCAAAATTGAAAAATCCTTTCGAAGTGGAGACATATGCAAGTGGGTATGCCATGGGAGCAGTTTTGATGCAAGGAGGAAGGCATGTATGCTATCATTCTGAAATATTTCATGGGGTAGTTCTCAACTACCCTATCTATGACAAGGAAATATATGCCCTGGTTCAAGTTGTGAATAAGTGGAAGCACTATTTGATGAGCAAGTAGACCATCATCCATTGGAATGCCATAATTTTGAGATCATCTCATGGATTGTTGTGGATGTTGCAATGAAAAGATTATATGCATGGATAACTCATAGTTTGTTTGGTTGATTGAAACTTTTGTCAAGGAGGACAATTGTAAGAAAAATTGTGTTGGATATGGTAATGATTGTAATCCCATAATGAAGATTGGTTGTTATTGTATGCAATGGACAAATATTATGAGAAGGATCCCATGGTCATGGAATCTAATTTATGTATGAAATAGATTTAAAATTTATGATTGAAATTTTTATGATGATATCTCATGGAACTTGTATGTGTATGATATAGGGGGCATGATGGATCTATCTAGTAAGGACAGATGATGGTTGTTGTAAGATTGAAAACATGGGGAGGATGATACTATGATGACACTATAACCCTATGATATGCCTTGATTTCTAGTAGATTTTTCTTATTAGAGGTTGCTACTTAGATGCTCTAGTAGTAAGGCTCTATAAGTTGCAATTTTCTTGCATGTGAAATCCTTCGCAAGATGGATCACCTAAGGGATGTTTTAGTAGAGAAGGGGATGTTTGAGCCTAGAAGAGTGAGTGCAACAAGGAAGAGGAAACTTCAATGAACATGTTGTGAGAGATTCATGTTGTTTGCTAGATGGGATCCAGAAGGAATTATATATTTTCAGTGTGTTATAGAAGACAATGAGCTTAATCTCTCCCATGTTATTCATGTAGAGAAGATATATATTCATCTAGATAAGTCTTGGGTGTTGGTTGTGGAGCATGATTATCTTATTGTTTGATAGGTCTTTGTTTTCAACTGTCTTTGTACCTCATGAAGACTGTACACCCCTCCACACGGGGGGGTTGCAGGGGGGGCTTTCCCCCCTGTGGGGTCCGGGGGTCTCATCCCCTCGGCTGGGGGGTCTAAGGGAAAGAAGGCCCCTGGTGGAGGTAAGGGGGACAACTTTCCCTGATGGGGGTTTGGGGGCGAAGTCCCCAAAGGAAAAAATACCTTGTAAATGTATATTCTAATTTCATAGTAAATATGGACTGTTCATTATAAGGTCATAGATCTGATGGTAGAAGTTACGTTAGGGTTTTTTTTCCCTAGAAGGAAACGCTCTTTTATGAGGGAATTGTATTGTGGTTGTTTATTATTGCGAATATTGTATTCTGAGAGAGGAGATTGTGAGAGAAACAAGAGGAAGTTACAACGGGTGTGTTGTAGGTTGTATCCCTTCATTTGTTGGATAATAATAAATGAAGGACCTTGAAATTTCTCTAGTGGGCGTAGCCCACACTAGGTGAAACACGTATATCCGTGTCTCTATTGTATTGTGTATCTTATGTGTTTTATTTCCGCATTTGTCTTATTTTATTTCTCCACGATCCTATTTTTCTAACATTGGGCTAATTTGCATACTTTATCCTTTGTTATGAATATATATTCTTCAGCTCAAAATTGGAATTCTTCAGGATGGAATAATTAACGCATACAAATGGATATGATATGCATGCTTATATATATTATTGCTATAGATAAATGTTGAAACTCCAAGGCCTCAAAAGAATATCAAGGTAGTGAAAGAAAATGTGCAACACTATTGTCCATCTAGACATCAAATGCAAGTTGCAATGTAGAGGATAGCATTGCAGATGCAGCTAGAGAATAAAGACACGAAAATATGGTCTTATTGTTGGAAGGAAAATAACATTGACAATAGTGTTATTCCAAGTGGGAGTGGAATGTGATATCTCAGCTTTGACCCTTGAATTGTAATGTCATAAATATGTGTTATTTATGTGATGTGGTTTATGTGATGGGAATCAAGCCATGTGGATTGAGATATAATGATGCCATGTTGTGAATATGTGAAATGAATTATAAATTATCCTAGTGTGGATCTCAAGGCTAAGGCTAGACTAGTGAATTCATAGGATTCTAAGTTGTGGGCTATGTTTACAATGTGGTGGGTGCAATTTCCATATATGATCATGTATATGTAAAAGTGTGTATGAAAAGGAAAAATGAATAATAATATAAATCCACCAAAATATTTGCTTGAAGGAGCAACAAGGGGACTATGATACCATAATGGGGGAAAATAAAAGAGGGTTGTTGGGTGATTTGACCTTGTCATTGTCCTTTGGAGTGTTATCATTTCTTACCCATGCTTTCTTACAAGTTGTCTCATCAATATTTGGCTTGTACAAGTGAACTAAGTACAAGTTTTATATGTCATATACTTGACAATGTTTGTTTTTTCAAACCACAAAAGTCATAATTTATCAAACCATTTGGTGACCAAACCATATTTGCAAAAAATATATATCATTTATCTTAGGTGATAACCTATTGATTTCTTGTTACTACCATTAAAATTTGACAACAACACCATTCCATTAGTGTCACATGTGCATCATTGACAATAATTAATAAAAAAAAACTTGTAGTAGAATATTTAGAGAAAAAACAAACTTTGATATCAATTAGAGGGAACTTACAACAAAAAGAAATGGAAATGGAAAATATATTTAGAAATACATGGAAAATTTTCCACTAATATACAACATGATATACCACCTACATGTTGAAATAAGTGAAAAAAAAATAATATAAGTATTAAAATAATTTTATTTTACATTACTTCAATTGAAAATTCATGGTTTTCCCAAGAGTAGTTGCTATTAACTAATGTAGCGAATATTCCCAAAATTTTGGGATGCATAATCATTGATTTGGTGAAAATATTAAGAAAACCTATTATATGTTCATGGAAAATGTTTATTAGGTGAAAAATATAAGTGTATGCATAACTATAATCATAAATTAGTCTACAAGTATTTTATTTATAATGAAAATATGGAAACATTTAGCCTAAATTTCTTCAAAAAAATCAAAATTTAGGCAAATTGGCCAAATTTCACTTGAAAATATTGATCCCTCGGAAGAGAGAGTGGTCTCATGCAAGAAAATGTCTTCCATTGTATTTTCCATGCAGATTCTACCATCATGGGAATTATTCAACCCTTCACGGGAGGGACAGGAGATAAACGCTTCTATATGGGTATTTTCCCCTCATTTTCATGGTTGGTATGGCTATTATATCAAGGGTTTCCCATGTGCTTGTGGATGGTAAGAGCCCATGGAAGTTGGGAAATCTTGTTGTTATAAATGTGGAAGAAATGGGATGGTTGGAGAGAAATACCACACCTAGAATTTCCACATTGTCTAATGAAAAATTGTTAGGGACCTAACCTCCCTAACCCCTCATGTAGGTAGAATAATATATTTTCTATGTAATAAAGGCCAATATTAATAAGGCATAGTAATAAGGAATAATAAGTCAAATGTAAGAATACCTAATAGAAGCTTCTACTTCTAGAAGATCTTCCTCTAGATTATTCTTGTGGTAGATAGATTTAGTATAAATAGGATTCAATGGTATGATAAACAAATTCTTGAGAATTATTGCAATAGAGTGTTTCTCTGTTGGAGGTTTCCCCCTCGAAGAGGCAAGTGAAAATTGTTTCCTATCAATAAAGGTATTATTTTGGTATTGTGGTTTCATCTATTGTGTTGTTTTGTTGTTATTCTCTACAATATTTTTGTTTTCGGCTATTATAATAGATCTAGTACCTTACAAGCGGTATTAGAGCACTTTCCTTGGCATAAAATTGTGGGTTATTTTTTTCAGGGTAGAGACGTATTCCAACATATTAAAGCTATAGATATTTGTCATTCAGCACATAAATCCACGGTCAGGGAAGCATACATGCAGGAACTACAAGTGGTACTTAAGTGCACATTGTTGGCCACCTTTGTAACCCTTAATCGTACCCCTTCGAGTGGTAGTGCATCAGAAAACACCTTTATATGGATCATCCTAAATATCCTGAATCCCTTCGTAGATAAACCAATCGACCGCCTAACTTCTATAGTTCCACTGAGAACAACACTCGAGAGGATACTCTCTAGTACATGGGTAGTCGAGTAGTATGGCTAAGGGAATAGTCTAGCCTCCTTAGTTGGTGCCCTAAGATATTGGATCGAGTACTACTGTTGGACCCCGCACATATATCAGAGAGACATAGCATAGGGAAAACCCTTGTCTGTAGAAACCATGAATACTCTAACCCTTGGGATGGAAACAGAAACAGAACAGACAAGATCTATTGTTGTGTAACTTTACCTCCTGCATTTTCATTGCGAAATTAATACACATGTTTTCATGTTAATAATTTGGGCCTTTCAACACTGCAATATTCTTCAAATCGAAGTATAACTCTACAGGAGTATAAAACAAGTGTGGATCCTTCCTACACCATTATTTGAGCCCTATCCCATTGGATTCCTCTCTTTTCCCTAATCGCAGTCATACCTATCATTTTTCAGCAATTTTTTTTCCGTGGACCCAACCCCCTTCCGACCCCCTTATTTGGGACTTACCCCATTGGATTTCCCTCATCGCCCTAATCCTCATGATACCCTTCACCCATAACCCATTTTCTATGTGATACCACCCACCCCTTTCCAGTTACCCCTTCCTCATGGCCTACACCCATATCCAATACCTTGAAGCCCATCTCAATACCTTGTCATCTGATTTCGCAAAGACCCAGAAGGAAGTGTGAAAACTCAGTACCAATATTACCACCATCAACAAAAAATGCATTCCACCATAGATGCAAAAATGGAAACCCTGAAACAAGACCTCTCTACCCAGCTTGAATCCTCTGCTTCCCATATCTGTGCCAAGTTGAATATTACTGGAGACCTTACCTCCTCTGACCCACCTTTGCACCCCGAARGTGAAACTTTCTCCAATTCCTGGACTTCTTAGCCCCATCACTTTCAGCGTGACYTGTGCCTTTTGTGAGTGGATATGAACAAATTTGATGGCTCGGGTCCCACAGGCTGGGTAACTCAAATGGAACACTATTTATCTTTATACGACATTACGAATGAGTTGRCCAAACTTCGGTATGGTGTTCTTTGTCTAGATCAAGAACGTTAGAAATGGTAGCAATGGAGAAAAAATGCCCGCCAAGGGTATGTGGCTTGGACACAATTTGTTGCAGAGCTTTAYGAACRCTTTGACATTGACACCCACCATTAAGGCTATTTGACAAAGTTGAAACAATCTGACATAGTGGAAGACTTTATAGCTTCTTTTGAGCGATTGGATTTCCACACGGAGGGCATGTCTAATGCTTTTTTTCGAGAATTCTTTAACAATGGCCTCAAGGATGAGATCTGTGCCCATATCCTCATGGCTCACCCCCATAGTTTGGTGGAAGCTAATAAAATATCTAAGGAATCACAACATGTTGTCTCTTCTCAAACCAGAAAACCCTCCTTTATTCCTCACCCTAAACCAGTCACTCTCGCTCCTCCTTCCACTCCACTAAAGGTCCATAAATTGACCTGGGATGAAATGGTTGAATGCCAACTCAAGGGCCTTTTTTATAATTGTGATGAAAAATATTTTACTGGGCACAAGTGTAAGGAAAAAMAAATTATGGCCATCTCTGAGGATGTTTCTGAAGAAGAGGTCGAGGGTCCCCCTATGGCCAAGTCACCAGAACCCACTGACCTGACTCCACCCTCAGACCCCCTAGAAGTTGAACTGGTCATTTCCCTGAATGCTCTAACTATCTTCTCTTCTCACCAAACCCTCAAGCTAATTGGTTACATTAAGCATCATAAGGTCATCATCCTCGTTGACAGTGGCAACACCCATAATTTTATTCATCGCCACATTTCCCAAGAAAATAATTGCTATATCCAAGCAGTCAACAACTTTCAAATCATGATTGTCAATGGCAGGTTCATTAAATGTGGGGGGCGTTATGAAAATGTTTGTATCCAAATTGGTCAGTACCACATGAAATCTCATATGTTTTCTATCGACATGGGTGGTTGTGACATTGTGTTGGGTGTCGAATGGTTAAGGAATCAGGGCCCCATTCTCATGGATTTTAAGGAATTAACCATCCAATTCAACCATGAGGGACAACAATATAAGTTCCAAGGAATCACAGTCATTTCCCCTCACATCATCAGTTACCATCGCATGGAAAATCTCCTCAAAAAAGGTCATTCTGGAATTATTGCACAACTACATTCCATTCAAGCCACTAAGACACCCTCTGTGCATCCTGACCTCCAATCCATCCTCTCAAAACATCAAGCTATTTTTTCCACTCCCCAGGGACTTCCTCCTTCCCATGGTGTTCATGATAATTCCATTCCCCTTGTCCCCAGTAGCCTTCCTCCCAATGTTCTTCCCTATCGTCATCCCTTTTCCCAGAAAAATGAAATTGAGAAAATTGTTCAAGAATTGATCGACGCGGGCATTATCTGTCCTAGTACTATCCCCTATTCTTCTCATGTGGTCATGGTACTTAAGAAAGAAGGCTCTTAGCGCATGTGTCCTGAATCTTGCGCCCTCAACAAACTTACCATCAAAGACAAATTCCCCATTCCTGTCATTGACGATCTCTTGGATGAATTAAGTGGTGCCCAGTTCTTTACTAAACTTGATATTTGTTATGGCTACCACCAGATATGTATGAAAGAGGTAGACATTCCTAATATTGCATTTCAAACTCATGAGGGCCACTATGAGTTCTTGGTCATTCCCTTTGTCTTGTGTAATTCTCCCTCCACTTTCCCAAGCCTCGTGATTCACGTATTCCATCCTTTTCTATGTCATTTTGTCTTGGTTTTCTTTGATGATATTATCATCTATAGAAAAACCTGGACAACCTATTTTTCTCATGTGGACCGAGTTCTTCATCTCCTCTCTCAGTAGCAAATTTTTCTCAAACAATCTAAATGTTCTTTTGGAACCTTGGAAGTCGAGTACTTGGGTCATATTGTTGGAAAGGAGGGTGTCAGTTTGGATTCTAAGAAGATTGAATCTATGCAGGATTGGCCTTGCCCTAAGACTCTCAAAATCTTGTGTGGTTTTCTAAGTTTAATAGCATATTATCGAAATTTCGTTAATAATTATGGAAATATTGTGATGCCTCTCACTTCTCTCCTTAAAAAGAATTATTTCACTTGGATTCCATCAACTGATCATTCCTTTCAAGCCTTGAAGGAGGATATGTGCACCACTCATGTCCTTCCCCTTCTTGACTTCACAAAGACCTTTGTCATGGAATGTGATGGTTCCGGGAGAGGAATTGGAGCAGTCCTTATGCAAGAAGGTCAGGCTTTACCAGTAAACAATTGTTAGAGAGATATTTGGTCCAATCAATCTATGAAAAGGAAATTTTGGCTATTTTGCATGCAGTGGATATCTGGCGCCCTTATCTATTGGGGAAATGCTTCCAAATTAAGAATGATCATCATAGCCTCAAGTATTTTCTAGAGCAACGTCTTTCATCCCTGGAGCAACAAAAATGGGTGACTAAGATATTTGGATATGATTATGAGATCATTTACAAGAAAGGAAAAGACAATGTGGTTGTTGACGCTCATTCAAGAAAATATGAATATGAAGGGTCCATTTTTCCCTCTCCTTCATTGTACCATATTGGCTCCAAGTTGTTCACCAGGAATGGCTGCAAGATCCCAAAATTTCATGTATGATCCAACAATTGCAAGCCAATTCTCCAGTTTCCCCAAGGTACTCTTGGCACAATGATGAGCTTCTCTACAAAGGTCATCTATATTTAAGTAAACAATCACAAATAAAATCAATGGTGCTTTCTGAGCTTCATGCTACACCCACAATTGGGCACTCAGGGTTTACCAAAACCTATGACATGGTCAAACATTCTTGTTTCTGGGATGGTATGAAACAAGAAGTTCACACTTTTGTGGCATAATGTGATGTCTTTCAATGGAACAAGGGAGAAATAGTCAAATCCCCTGACACACAACAACCGCTTTCGATTCCACCCGCTATTTGGAGGGATATCTCTATGGATTTCATTGTTGGCTTAACTAAATCGAGAAATAAGTCAGTCATCATGGTGGTAGTTGATCGTCTTTCCAAGTAT
>JZKD02S1756427.1:68280-95491 GCA_000966675.3 Picea glauca
ATACATTGTGTTACATTGTTTACAATACAATATACATATAGGAGCCAGAGGCATCCAAAACCCTAACCCAATGACCTGGATTAGTCCAAAACCCTAATTCCTTAACCGGAAATAGCAAACCATCGGAAAAAAACCATGTGCCGAAAAACCACCTAATATCATATGGTCTCGGAAATATGTCATCCCAAAAAAAAAAAATTGGGGGCGATGCCCCCGAACCCCCTGCATGCCCGACGCAGACGCTCAGACACTACTACTCGTGCAAACAATATAACACATACCCAACAGGGCAATGGAAGAGAGTGTCATGGCCTATTTAAGTGTTTTAAGAGGACCCAAAGATATTTGTAGTGAGAAGATTGGCTTTCCATGAGAGTAATGGGTTGGGTTGAGTGATTCTAGATCCTTGTAGGAGGTCCCTTCACCCTGGTGGTATCATGGTTTCGCTTAGGGATGGAATCCATAGATGATTCCTATTTGGGTGGAAAATTGCTCCTAAGCAGGGATGATTTTAGGGGCTAAATTTCGCTCATGGGCTAATTTTCCATGGTTTTTCCAAAAACGAGATTCCCTATTTTAAAAATATTTCACCCAAATTCTATAGGATAAAATTACTTAACCTTAAAAATAGCCAAAAAATTATTAAAACTATATAAAACACTTAGAAATTTGAATATTTTTTCAAAAATATCGCCAGACATTTATAGTTGACATATGAAGGATTAGTAACATTCGCCAAGGTTTCTACATTTTAAAATAAATTTCCATTCTTAAAATCATCCCTGCTCCTAAGAAACTAGTTTGGTGGACATAGCTTTATTTGTAAATAAGTATTCATGGTTTTCTTCTTTGTGGAATGATTTTTTGTATTTCTAACGCATCGAATTTAAAGGAAAATGAAAGAATTCATATTGTGCCTTGTTATTTCCATTGTTTATTATTATTATTATTTACATATGAATTCTATGTTGTATCATTGTTAGAGGTTAAATTTGGCCTCGTAGATTATTTATGAGGAAAATAAACATTGTAGGTAGTGTTGGATGACTAGGAAAGGCATCCTAGGGATGTTGCATACTAGTAGTAGAGAAATTTTGAATGTTCTAGAGTACCCCATTACCCAAATAGTAGTGAATAGGTAGTTGGCTACATGACATTTGGATATGTTGGTTCTAGTTTCTTGTTTATGATATCTTAGCAAGACCTTCAATTTTTTTACGTGATTTTTACAATAGCGTATTTGGAATCTTCCCTTGCTTACTGTTGGAAAATTGGTTGTCATTGATGTCAACCCTAGAAGAAGTTAAGAATCCCCACATATTGATTGAAGAAAAATAACATGAAGGAAATTACAAATGCATGTATAACCCCCATGAACTGATATCCCTAATTGATATGTTTCCAATGATAGGTGACATGCCACATGGCTCCTTACGGTTGAGGAGATATGCCTTCTTAAAGATGATAATGTGATTTGAAAAGAAGAAATTACAGGTCGGCCTTGAAGTCAATTAAAGAAAAGTGTTACAAGATAAGAAATGATAGGTTGGCTCTGAATACATAAAATGAAGTGATTGAAAAGGTATAAATACACATGGAATACCCTCTCATTTTGAATCATCCAAGCAAGTGATTTCTATGTAAAAGTATGGTAGAAGAATTGTACGGAGGAAGCTATGCTCAGAATTGTAGGGGCGAGGAAGGTCAAAGTTACAAGTACGAGGGGTTTCTAAAAATCCCTAAATAAGTGGGTTCTCATTGGTTGCACATAGAGTGTCCTGCAAGGAACTCGTGGTTTTCCCTAGCCTCGTCACGTGAGGCCCTGCCAGTTGGCATGTTTTTGTCATGTGAGGATATTTGATATTGGATTTTCTGGCACATGATTTGAATCCCATTCTTGGTGATCTCAACACAGGTTCTATGTAATTGTTTTATTCAGTTTGATGATGATATTGTATCGGGTTCAATTAATTATATTATAAATATTCAAGGGTGGAAGGAAGGGGCAAGGAAAGGGGCTTGTAGCCTCCTTTCGGTTGGTGCCAGAGAATATAGGGAGTTGGAGATTCCTTCAGGTTGTAGCCTGCAAATTAGGGGGTTGGAGACTCCTTCCATTTGGAATTGAAGAACTTGAAAGTTGCAACTTCCTTTGAATGAAATATTTTATTAGATAAGAAAACATTCAGTGGATTTTCACTTATATCTATTATGCATTGTGTATCTCTTTGTCTTCTCTTTATTGGCTATATTATTTTATTAGAAAGTAAATTTATAAAAGTGATAAATTGTACTTGATATTGATTCACCTCCCATCTCAGTATCAACAATTGGTATTAGAGGAGGTTGCCTTCAGCATAGTTTAATCATTGGAAGGAAAATCATGAACAAATATGGAAGGCCAAGGCCACATTCCAAATGGTATTCCACTATTTTATGGAAACAATTATTCATACCGGAGAAATAGAACACAAACTTACTTGACATATTTAGGAGTGGATATTTGTCTCTCAGTTGTCAATGGCTATAATGCTCCAAAAACTACTCCCATCGATCCATATGAGAAGAAATCAATGAGATGATATGCAAAGGATAGACACATTATTCTAGGCGGATTAAAACCAACTATTGCTAGCAAGGTGATGAGTTGCAGCACAGCTAAAGAGGTATGGGACAAACTTAAAAATATCTATGAAGGTGATCCTAAATTCAAGCAGGTCAAACTTCAACAAAACAGAGCACAGTTTGAAAATTTGAAAATGGATGAAAAGGAAGAAATCGCAACCTATTTAATCAGAGTAGATGAAGTTTTCAATGCTATCATAGGACTAGGAGAAGAAATCAATGAATCCTTGGTTGTACAGAAATTGTTGAGATCACTTCCTATGAGATATGATGCCAAGGTCTTTGCCATTGAAAATAATAGGGACTTGACGAAGATGATAATGGATGAACTTCATGGGTCCCTCATAGCATATGAAATGAGAATAGGTACAGAAAATGAACAATCAAATAGAGAAGAAACCTTTAAAGGTATGAATAAAACAAAGGACAAGGAACACAAGGTAGAATAAAAATTGGGCTATGATTAAGATGAAGAAGAAGCACATTTTTGTAAGAAATCTCCAGAGGGGAACCAATAAATACAAAGGCAAGTTACCTTTTAAATGATTCAAATGTGGTAGTGTAGGACACTATCCTAAGTAATGTTCTTTTGAAGAAAAGAAAATATTACACAAGAAAAAAGGTCTCTACTCCAAGGAGGACAATAGTTCTTCAGATGAAAGTGATGGAGAAGAAATGGATACAAGGGAAGTTATATTCATAACTCAAGAAACTCAAGACAATGACCACAAAGATTCTAAAATAGATGAAGACAATACTAAATAATATTTTGGTGAATAAACTGAAGGAACAAGCCTTGAATCTTTCTGGGGAGACAAGGACATCAAAGAAAGTGAACGAGAAGATGATGAGAATCTTGAAAAATTGAAGGATGTTGAAGAAGAAAATGTTAATCTCATAAACAAAAATAGAGAACTAAGAAAAGAATTGGCAAGTTGTGAAGAAGAAAATCATGATCTTAAAAATACAATTAACAGCTTGAAGGAACAATTAGAATATTATGAGAAATTAAAATAAGAATTGGATCACACAAAAAAAGAGCTAATGTTAACTATGGAAAAGTTGGAAAATCTTGGAAGAAGTACTGAAAATATAGATGAAAGCCTTTGCAATCATAGATCATCTACTGATAAGACATGACTTGGATATCATAACAGTTCAAAGATGGAAAATATAGATAAAGAGAACAATAAATATGAAAGAAATTCCAAAATCTATGCAAATTCCTTAAGAAGTGGACTCATCAATCAAGAAGAATTTTAAGAACAACAAGAACATAACACCTTCAGCTTGAAATAAAGATCAGAATTCAGGAGGCATGAAACACCAAGAATATCACTCCCTATCAAGTATGAGAATATCTTTCTTGGTCATTGTTATACTTGCATAAACTTTGGACACAAATCAATTAACTGCAAAATCAATGCAATAAACAACTATGTGAGAAACATAAATGATTATGGATATCCAAGGAACAATCATGTAAGCAGTACATTTGGGAATTCTTATGGATATGAAAACATAAATTACAATCCATTTGATCCACTGATGGATCAAAATATCATATGCTTCAAATGCAATAATATTGGTCACAAAGCATGAGATTGCACGGATATGAAAGAAGATACTCCTATCATAAAACTAGCTACAATATGGAAAAGGAAAGAGAATCCAAGACAAGAAAAGTTTTGAATAGCATTGATCATTGAAGATAAAGAAGAAGAATATGAATGGTACATAGAAAGTGGGTGCTCAACACACCTGACTGGGGACCAAAAACTATTCATCAACTTAAATAAAAAGGGTGGTAGTGTTGCATTTGGATATGACTCCTCTGTCAAAATACTAGGAAAAGGTGTAGTAAATCTTGGAAGTGAAAATGTAAAAATGGAAAATGTCCTACTGGTTGAATATCTAAAGCATAATCTCCTCAGTGTCAATAAAATATGTGATCAAGGATACACTCTCAAGTTTGATTCTCGAAATTGTGAAATAAGAGAAAAGGACTCAGGAAAATTGGTTGCAACAACGATAAGAAGAACAAATAACATATAAATCCTAGACAAAGAGAATACAAATAAAATTGAATTCACACGAAAAAGCTCCAAGGAACATAAAAATGAAAGAAAAGAAAAGAAAGAAGAAGTATTATTGAATGCCACATGTTAAGGGGGAACAAACCCAAAGAAAATAGTCACCTTTTGTCATTGATGTCAAAGGGGGAGATAAAAATAAAGAGCATGTTGAGAAGGGGAAAGTAGGATGACCAGTGGAGCATGAGTGTTGCCATCGATGACAAAGGGGGAGATTGTTGGAAAGTTGGTTGTCATTGATGTCAACCCTAGAAGAATTTCATAAGCCCCGCATATTGGTTGAAGAAAAATATCATGAAGGAAATTACAAATGCATGTATTACCCCCATGGACTAATATCCCTCATCGATTTTTTTCCAACGATAGGTGGCATGCCATGTGGCTCCTTACGGTTGAGGAGATATTCCTTCTTAAATACGACAATGTGATTTCAAAAGAAGAAATTATAGGTCGGACCTGAATTCAATTAAAGAAAAGTGTTGCAAAATAAGAAATGATAGTTTTGCTCTGAAGGTAGAAAAGTAAGTGATTAAAAAGGTATAAATACACATGGAATACCCTCTCATTTTGAATCATCCAAGAAAATGAGTTCTAAGTAAAATTCCAGTAGCGGAGTTGTATGAAGGAATATATGCTTGGAGCGAGGAAGGTTGAAGTTGCAGGTGTGAGGGGTTTCTGAAAATACCTAAATAAGTGGGTCCTTGATGGTTGCACATAGAGTGTCCTGCGAGGCACTCACAGGTTTCCCTAGCCTCATCATGTGAGGCCCCGCTAGTTGTCTTGTTTATGTCATGCGACGATATTTGATATTGGATTTTCTGGCACATGATTTGAAGCCCATTCTTGGTGATCTCAGCACAGGTTCTATGTAATTGGTGTATTTAGTTTGATGATGTTATTGTATCAGTGACAAGTTAATTATCTTATAAATATTCAAGTCTTGAAGTAAGGGGCAAGGAAAGGGGGTTGTAGCCTCCTTCTGGTTGGTGCCAGAGAATATAGGGAGTTGGAGTTTCATTTGGGTTGTAGTCTTTAAATTAAGGGGTTGGAGCCTCCTTCCAATTGGAGATGGAGAACTTGGAAGTTGCAACTTCCTTTGAATGAAATATTTTATTACATAAGAAAATATTCGTGTGGATTTTCACTTATATCTATTGTGCATTGTGTATATCTTATTTTACTCTTTATTGGATATATTATTTGATTGGAAAGTAAATTTATAAAAGTGATAAATTGTACTTGATACTGATTCACCCCCCCTCTCAGTATCAACACTTACAACACTCATAAGTTTTATTCATCAATATCTTGTGGACATATATCTCTAGGGTGTTTCACTTGGAGAGGTTACGTCAATGATGATTAGTTTAACCTAGTAGTGAATTCTCTTGAGTTCCCAACTGAGAGATTTCTAGCTACATGTGCCAGAGAGACCCCGATAAATTAATAGGATTCCCGAGGGACTAATATCAATGAATGGGTACATTCCTTGGGTTGGAAAGGTCAAGAGGAAGAGAGCTGGTGGAAAATTGGGATAGTTGTAGGAGAATATCAGTGGGTTGTGAGTTTATGAGCTATGAGTGGACAGTGAGAGACCATTCTCTTTTGCGGATTGCTAACCTCAACTCAGGGGTGACTTATTGTTGATATTTGGAACAACAAATCTATGGTTGGGTGGAATGTCTGTCCCAAGCAGCTGGTTGCAAAACTATTTATAAAATATAAGTGTTTTATCTTGTTTCTATTTGGATTTATGAGTTAAATTGTTATGCATGAACTCTGTGTATTTGGAAAAACTTTACGTGTTGATATGTTGAATTATTAAGTTGCATTCATGTTGTAGATGCATCAAGTGAATGGTATCAGACAATAGTCAAGTTTTATGTAATTCATAGATGTAAGATACAATAAATTTTAGATAGAAGAAATTCTATTTTTATGAGTATTTTGCACCGTAATGTCCATCAGTTGGGCTAGGGGACATTACATTATGGTATCAGAGCCTCTGTTTCAAACAGCGGGATTATATGGGCTCAAGATAGTGTGAATTTGATGAATTCGTAGTTTTATTTTCTATATGTGACGAATTTGGGGGGAAATGGTGAAAAATCATAGAGAAATCCCCAAATTCATGAGCAAGATTCTAGTTTAAATGAATCAGAGTTGTTTAATAGGTTTAATGGAGCCAATCTGCAAAGTTGCAAATCCAAATTCGAGTTACAATGGTCGAATTTCGATTTTTAATGGTCATTGTAGAGTTGCAGGTTGTTTGGCGAATAAACAGTCGAGATTCGCTTTCATAAATTCAAAATTCCATAAGGTATCAGCCATTTGAAAGGTTGATTAAATCAACCTTCATTATTAATTTTTGGCAGTTGGGGAAATGGATCAGATCAAAGGTCTGTATTCATTTCATTCATTGGGAGGTGTTGAGGGGTCTAAGATCCCTTTAACTCAACAATAGGAAAAAAACCCGCTTAAGAGGCCAAATTAGACTCATAAGCGTATGATGAGTGGTAAGGTTCTCCACATTTGTGATCTGGCTAGAATTATCGATGGGATTTAATCATGATTGATAGATATGTATTTTATGTGAAACCTTTCCTTAGGCTATGCAGTTCTCTTTTTGGTTCTTTTCTAACATTTGTAACAAAATAAAGATAGATATTAAACTAAATGGCAAAGGGAAGTTAATTATGTGTTGGAGAAAGCTCGGTTTTAGGATGAACTTTATACCTTATCATGAAGACGAAGAAGATCTAAACTACTTCAAACTAGCAATAATACCATTGTGACTTGTAGAGATTCAACATCGTCTGAGATAATAGTTACAGAAATAAAATATATACGTGACCAAAAGTTAGTGCAGGAAAAGTAATTCTCAATGCTCTATTATCAATCACATGTTAACACAATCAATTTATATTCATCAACTAGAATAAAAGAAATGTTGAAGCGTTATAAGATAACTTAAATAAAAAATACAACAACTCTTACTCAATACAGTAGCAAATATTGAATTCGAAGATAGATATAATCCCCCTCAATCCAATCACATTTATGCCTCAGATGAAAGAAGTGTCTTTGGTTCTAAACATAACTTCTTAATTAAAATAAATTGCACATAAATAATTCTCTTACAATATTCCAGAAAAAGTCTTTCTCTCCAAAACCATCAATGGGTGGTACTTCCTTATCTTTGGTTGGAAGGGTTTTATTCCAGATTTTAACGTGATCATGTGATGGATAATGCGAGTATCGTATGTTTTCAAATCTCTGTAAGACCAAGCAAATACATCTTGATATTATTTAAATAGTTTAAGATAAGATTTCTTGTCTTATTTGGATATTGTCTTTCCTAAATTGACATTCTTGGGGTTCTCAAAGGTACCTAGGTTTATAGTTTCATATATAGGACATGAGCTCCCTATTTTTGCATTCTTTGGCCCTCTAAATATTTTTCTTAAGTCAAAAAGGTGCTCCAAATTGGCCACTCCTTTAGGTATCGTGTGAAACTTGGGTTTTTCATCAGAATGATCTATTACATTTGGTTGTTCGTGGAGATCTGATTCTATGATTAGTTCTTGGAATACTTCATCATCAATGGCCAAATCCCTAAAATTCTCTTGATTCGTTAGGAAAGCTATAATTTGTTCATCCCCTTCAAAAACTTTCCAATTAGAAATGTTGTAAGGTATCGAAGGTTTGTAGAGAAGTTCCACTATGAACCTCGAGGCTTCATAATCTTTTAAAGGAGGTAATCTTGAGGCTGCAGTGGCTAGAGCATCGACAAGGGTATTTTTTGTCCTGGGAACAACGGTAATGTTGAAGGCATCAAAATTGTCTATTAGTTTGTGTACCTCTTGCTGGTTATTTCTTAAGTGAGGTGAATTGCAATGGATAGTATTCCTTACTTTCCTAACGATAATTTTGGAGTCTCCAAAAACATTCAATTCCTTGATGTTTAATTCGATTGATTTCTTTAGTCCCTGCACTAGAGCTTCATATTTAGAAGTGGTATTAGTGCATTTGAATTATAATCTGCAAGATAAAAAGTTTTGTTTCCCCTTTGGATCAATGAGAATGCATCATGCTCCCATCCCTTCTTGCGATTTAGAACCATCAAAGTACAGTGTCCAAATTTTGGGAGAGGAATTTCTAACTTCTACATGTCTAGCTATTTTTTCAATTTCAGCCTCCTTGTCTGCTACTCCTGTCGGAGAATCCTAACAGAGGATGCTTTCTTCTGCGGCCGCTAGTAATTCTATTTGAAATATCATTTCATATTTTTGTGCGGAAGGTATGTGATGCATGTAGGGGGTGATATTACCAAAATCAGAATCACAGGAGTAGTTTCCTAACACAGGGAACTCTGTTGACGAGGGTTCATTTGGGGTCTCTAAATCAGTGACGGTATGTTTGAGATATCTTTCTTGATCAATCTTGATCATGTTTGTATGTTCTTTCAATAGAAACCAGAGGTGAGTCCAGTCGGTACTAAAGTATCTATTTAATTTCTCAGACCAGTCTTAGCTAAGTAGCATTCCATAGGCCTCTGGGATGTCTACCACGATTATGTCAATTATTTGGAAAAATTTGTGGTGTGTATCAATTTTGATCATGACATATTTCAATTCCTCAATGACATTTACCTGAGTTCTATCTATTTTTATAATGTGTTTATCACTTTTTACCAGGTTTGTGTTCAGTTTCTTGCAAATTGTCAAGGGCATGACATTTGAAGATGCCCCTGAATCGACCAGGAAATTATGTAGATTTCTGTTAAAAACCTCAAACGTCAAGAGGAAAGGAGGAACAAAAGGCCTTCATTTTTTATCCAAAGAACAAGCATTCACATTCATCTTATTTGTTAAGTTTGTGGGAGATGGAGCATCGCGTTGGTTAATTTTATTCATAGAGGTATCTATTAATTTTAAGGCCTGTAACAAAAAATCATTTTTTTGAGGAATCCTACACATGTCCATGACAGACATGTTATCTTTCATATTCTTCAAGTCTTCTACTACGTTGTAGTCTATCTTAGGTGTTTCCCGTGTATGCATGTTCGTGAGATTTTTTGGGAAGAGAATAGGGGCTTGGGGTGATCGACCGCTTGATTCCCTTGAGATGGTTGAGTAGTGGTGGGATTACTTTGGACCGATTGACTTTTACTTCGCGTCTACACAACCAGAATTTCAGCAAGGGGTCCCTACACCTCAGTGATGTCATTGAAAGGTATCAGGTGATCAGGATCCCATAACAACATGGTGGTCTCTTCATGTGGTTCTTGACTTTATAGATCGATCATACCCATTGTTGAGTCACTGGGTTGTTTGGTCAAAGAACAATCATCTAGGAATCAGTTAGCCATTAGATTCATAGCATGAAACCATTGGGGGAAGTCCCTTTATGAGTGTTTTCTTGATGGTATGTATAGAAGGAGTCAAATTATATGTTCCCTAATTCGATGTCCAGGTTGGTTGGGGAGGTTCTATAGCCTTGAAATGTGGGTTCCTTTTAAAAAATGGTTTATAAGGCCTTTGGCTTTAGTTTCCTTCCCCAACACTCCTTTTCATATCTACGATCTCAATGGAAAGTATTTTGATCATCCTCTGTAGGTTCTCTAGATCCCCTCCCTCTCTCTTGGGACCTTATTTTGTTTGTTTTCTCAGGGTTCTTGTTAACAAAAGTCCTCTCTTAGGTAGAGGTTGGGCTTATTTTTTTATTAGTGAGACCTGACCTCTAGAAAAATTAACCAGCAATTTTTTTTTGAGGAAAGTGCTCTGATACCACTTATAAGATTCCAGATATAAAAATTATGTAGAACAAAAATAAATAGCTAGAAATGATATATGAACAATAATATAACCAGAACAACACCACAATAATACCAAAATGATACCAGAATAACACTAGAAAGAGAACTTTGATTACTGAGAGAAATGTTCACTTGCCTCTTCGAGGGGGAAACCTCCAGCAGAGCAGAGCTCTATTACAATAATATCCAAGACAAAATTTCTCATACCCTCAACTCCTATTTATACTAAATATGTCTATCAAAAGAACCATCTAGAGGAAGATCCTTCTAGAAGCGGAAGTTTTTATTAGGTATTCTTACATTGGACTTATTCTTCCTTATTGCTAGGCCTTATTAATATTGACCTTTATTACATCAGAATATATTATTCTACCTATGTGAGGGGTTAGGTCCCTGACATTTCCTACCCCTTAAAAAAATCCTTATCCTCAAGGCTTGATATGTGGAAATTGTTGCACAATGGTAGTTGGTTCCCAAGTGGCATATGTTGGAGTTGTATCTTTCCACTGGAATAACACTTCCTCGATGGTTCGTTGACAAGGTCGACGCTCACGCTTGTATCCAAATGGAGCCTTCTTCGTCCAACTCGGGAAGGTTGGTTTGAGTTTGGCACTTAGTTCCAATCACCTTCTTTAAGTAGGAAACATGAAAAAAAGGATCTAGCTTAGAATGACTGGGCAAAGCTAACTAATAGACCACCTGTCCCACATGCTTGAGAATGATAAAAGGACCATAAAATTTAAGTGCGAGTTTCTGAAAATGGTCAACCTTGAGGGAATTGTTCTTGTAAGGTTGCAGTCGAAGAAACACCTAATCCCCTTCTGCAAATTGAAGTTTAGAGCGACCTTGATCTTATTTTTGCTTCATGCTATTTTGTGCCATGACCAAATTCTCTTTGAGGGTACAAAGAATAACCTCTTGAACTGTAAGTGTTTGGTCAATCGCCTGGACCTTCGACACACCTGCAAAATATGAGAGAACTGAAGGTGTATTTTGTCCATATACCACTTCAAAAGGATTCATATGGGTAAATGTATGGTATGAAGTGTTGTACCACCATTCATCTAGTGGTAACCATTGAGCCCACTAATTTTTCCATTCCGAGGAAAAAAACCTCAAACATGTTTCCAAACACTTGTTGACAACTTCAGTTTGACCATCAGTCTGGGGATGATAAGCTCTGCTGAGATGAAATTGGGTGCCTTGTAGCTTGAACATCTCTTGCCAAAAATTGTTGGTGAAAGTTGGGCCGCGATCAGAAACAATAGAATGTGGCATGCCATGAAGATTGAAGACCTGATCCATGAAAAGTTGAGCCATAGTGGATGTTGTAAATGGGTGTTGAAGAGCACATAAATGAGCATACTTGGAAAGATGATCAATTACCACCACGATGACTTATTTATTTCCTGATTTAGGTAAGCCTACATTAAAATCCATAGAGATATCCCACCAAATAGCAAGTGGAATTGGAAGTGATTGTAGTGTGTCAGGAGATTTGACTGTTTTTCTATTGTTGTGACACACATCACATTCAGCCACAAAATTTCGAACATCCTATTTCATACCATCCCAGAAAAAAGAATGTTTGACCCTGTCATAGGTTTTGGTAAACCCGGAGTGCCCAGTTGTGGGTGTAGCATGAAGCTCAAAAAGTATCGTGGATTTAAGTTTTGACTGTTTACTTAAATACAAATGGCCTTTGTATCGAAGCTCATCATGGAGCCAAGAGTACCCTAGGGAAACTGGAGAATTGGACTGCAATTGTTGTATCATATGCAAACTTTTGGGATCGTGTATCCATTCCTGGTGAACAACTTGGAGCCAATCTAGTACAATGAAGGAGAGAGAAAAAAGGGACCCTTCATCTTCATATTTTCAGAAAATTTCTTCCGCGACCACATTATCTTTGACTTTCTTGTAAATTATCTCATAATCATATCCAAAGATCTTAGTCACCCATTTTTGTTGCTCTGGGGAGGAAATGTGTTGTTCTAGAAAATACTTGAGGCTTTGATGATCTGTCTTCATTTGGAAGCGTTTCCCCAATAGATAAGGGCGCCAAAGATCAATGTCATGCAGAATAGCCAACATTTCCTTTTCATAGATTTATTTTCCCAAATTTCGCTCATGCATTTGCTTGTTGGTAAAGGCAAAAGGCGAACCCTCTTTCATAAGGACAATGCCAATTCCTTTCCCTAAAGCATCACATTCCAGGACAAAGGTCTTTGTGAAATCAGGAAAGGTCGGGAATGGAGTGGTTTGCATGGCCATCTTCAAGGTTTGAAAATCCTGAGGAGTTATTGGAGTCCAAGTGAAAGAATTATTTTGAAGGAGTGTAGTGAGAGGTGTCGCAATCTTTCCATAATTCTTAACAAACTCACGATAATAACTAGTTAAGACCAGAAATACCCCCAAGCTTTTGAGACTCTTTGGGTGAGGTCGGTCTTGCATAGCTTCAATATTTTTAGGATCCACCCTAACATCGGTCTTGCCAACAAGATGACCCAAGTACTCAACTTCTGAGTCGCCAAAAGAACATTTAGATTGTTTCAAGAAAAGTTGGTGCTGAGAGATTAGATGGAGAACTAGATCCACATGAGCAAGATGGTTTGTCCAGGTTTTTCTATAGATGAGGATATCATCAAAGAAAACTAAGACAAAATGATGGAGAAAAGGGTGGAAGTAATGATTCATGAGTCTTTGGAAAGTGGAGGGAGCATTACACAAGCCAAAGGGCATGACCAAAAACTCATAGTGCCCTCATGAGTTCTAAAGGTAGTCATAGCAATGTCTTCCTATTTCATACAGATCTGGTGGTAGCCAAAATGAAGATCAAGTTTAGTAAAGAACTGGGTGCCACTAAATTCATCCAAGAGGTCATCAATGACATGAATGGGAAATTTGTCTTTAATGGTGAGTTTGTTGAGGGAGCGGAAGTCGAGACACATGCGCCAAGAACCTTCTTTCTTACGGACCATGACCACAAGAGAAGAGTAGGGGCTCGTACTAGGGCAGATAACACCTACATTGAGTATTTCTTGAACCATTTTCTCAATTTCATTTTTTTGGGAAAAGGGGTGACGATAGGGACAAATATTGGGAGGAAGGCTTCCTAGGACAAGGGGAATGGAATGATCATGAATACCACGGGAAGGAGGGAGTCCCTGGGAAGTGGAAAAAACCCCTTGATGTTTAGAGAGGATGGATTGGAGGTCCTGTGGCATAAAGGGTGTCTCACTTGCTTCTATGGCATGGAGTTAGGCAATAACGCCATAATGACCTTTTTTTCGCAAATTTTCCATGCGATGGGAACTAATGATCTCTAGGGAACTGGTGGTGATTCCTTGGAACTTATATTGTTGGCCCTCCTAGTCGAATTGCATGGTTAATTCTTTAAAATCCATGAGGATGGGACCCAAAGTCCTTAGCCATTATGCACCCAACACAATGTCACAACTGCCCATGTCGATAGCAAACATATGAGATTTCAGGTGGTAGTCACCAATTTGGAGACGCACATTTTCAAAACACCCTCCACATTTCATGGACCCACCATTGGCAATCATGATTTGGAAATTATTGAATACACAGATATAGCAATTAGTTTCTTGGGCAATGTGGGGATGAATAAAATTTTGGGTGATTCCACTATCAACAAGAATCATGACCTTCCTATGCTTTATGTAACCAATTACCTTGAGGGTTCATGGAGCAGAGAATCTAGTGAGAGAATCTAGGGAAATGACTGGTTCTACTTCGATAGGGTCTGAGGGATGGGTTATGTTAGTGGGTTCAGCTGACACAGACACAAGGGGAGCTTCAAAATCCTCTTCTGAAACATCCTCCGAAATGGCCATAAAAAGCTTTTGTTCCTTACACTTGTGCCCCAAAAAATATTTTTCATCACATTTATAAAAAAGGCCTTTGAGTTGGCATTCAACCATTTTGTCCCTGGTCAATTTTTGGATCTTTAGTGGAGTAGAAGGAGGAGTGGTATTTATTGGTTTAGTGCGAGGAATAAAGGAGGGTTTTCATTTTTTAGAAGATACAACCTGTTGTGATTCCTTATCTCTTTTAGTATCCTCCACCCAACTATGAGGTTGAGCCATGAGGACATGGGCACAAATCTCATCCTTGAGGCCACTGATAAAACATTCTCAGAAAAAAGCATCAGACATGCCCTCTGTACGAAAATCCAGTCGCATAAAAGAAACTATAAAGTCTTCCATTCTGTCAGATTGTTTCAAATTTGTCAAATGGCCTAAATGGTTGGCGTCAGTGTCAAAGTGTTCATAAATCTCTACCAAAAAGTGTGTCCAAGAAACATACCCTTGGCGGGAAGTTTTTCTCCATTGCCAAAATTGCCAACATTCTTGATCTAGATGGAGAACACCATACTGGAGTTTGGCTAACTCATCTATAATGTCGTACAAAGAGAAATAATGTTCCAAATGATTTACCCAGCCAGTGGGATCTGAGCCATAAAATTTGGTCACATCCACACGCGGAAGGCATAGGTCACGCTAAAAGTGATGGGGCTGAAGATTATGGGAATGAGAGGAAGTTTCACCTTTGGTATGCAAAGGTGGGTTAGATAAGGGAGGATCTGCAGGGATATGCATCTTGGTGCATATCATCATAGTGACAGATTCAAGTTGGGTAGTAATGTCTTGTTTGAGGTCTTGTTTGAGTTCCTCGATTGAGGCAGCGATGGAGGAATGCATGTTTTTATTTATGGTGGCAATATTGGCACTGAGTTGTCTCACTTCTTGTTGGGTCTCTGTGAAATTAGAGTGCAAGGTATTCATGCGAGCTTCCAAGTCTTGTCTACGGGTATGAACCAGGATGACGAGGGAACAGAAAAGGGGCAGGTGGGGTCAAATTGTTTTATGAAAATGATAGGTATGAATGTGATAAGGGCGAAGAGAGAAATCCACTGGAATAGGTCTCAAATAATGGTTCAACGGGATCCAGACTTTTTTTTTTACACCTGCGGAGTTATACTCTGATCTGAAGAATACTGCAGTGATGGAATGCCCAAATGCTTAATTAGGAATAAATGTGTAGTAATTTGGCAACTCGAATGCATGAGACACATTTGTGCGGCAATAGATCTTGTTTGTTTTGTTTTTTGTTTTCATCCCCAAAGGTTAGGTATTAAAGGGTTCTACAGATAAGGGTTTGCCCTGTGCTATAGCTCTCTGATATATGTGCGGGGTCCAACAGTAGTACTCAGCCCAATATCTCAGGGCACCAACTAAGGAGGTGTTGGTCCTTGACTATGTTTTGAGGAACACTTGGTCATATTTGACTGTTTTTGGACTTTGACAGCCTGTCAAAGATGGAGCGCCAGGTGAAGCAAAGATCACGAGATCTCGGCCCACTTTTGGGGCCCTTTTAGGGTTTTGGGTTAATGTAATGGGAAAGGGATGTCGACCCATGGGTTTTCCCATGCTTAGGCCCATTTTGTAAAGTATAAATAAGTATCTAAGAAATGTAAGAGTAGGGGATAAGATAAGCTAAGTGCTAGTAAAGGCTTTGTGTATATTGTGTGATCGGCTTGCAGAGCTGAGTGCAAGTGTTGTAAGTGTTGAGTGCATGAATTGTAAGAAGGCCATGTGCTAGATCTACTCAAGGAAGGAGGATCTGGCGAGGTGCACACAGATCTCCTGTCCTATGCGGAGTACAAGTCTGAGCTCTTTGTTGTAACCCGATTGACCTAATCTAATAAAGAAGAAGAAGACTTTGTGGATGTAGCCCCAGGGTGGGGGTGAACCATGGTAACTCTGTGTGTTGTGCTCGGTGCTTCRACCTAATGTGTTGGTTTCTTTCCATGTGTTGTTCTTAATATGATTATGATTTGCTATGATATACTTAGATAGATCCACTTTGTTTTGTGCTTCTTAGATGTGTGGGTATAGATTTGACATATATGAAAGTGTTGAGTGCTAGACCTATTTTGTTGTTGCTAGTACTAACTTAACCTAGATCTAAGTGAATGTTGCGGTGCTCTGTGCCATTTGTAGAGTGCCATGAGGGTTAAATACTGATGAATGATCTATCCTAAAGTGCTTGCTAAGAGTAATAATCACAGATCTCTGTCCCAGCTAAGGTTGCAGACACCTGAGTCTTGCAACCACCCCTACCACTACCTCGGGTGAGACTTCATTTGCTTCACAGGTGTTTCCGAAAGGTACGGTAGTTAGGGTTTTGTTGGTGCATTGTTGAAGCATTGAACCCTAGGTCTACCCCTGTGCCAACAAATGGTTCCGTTATTGGGACTTGAAATTGTGATTGTTGGGAACTGAGGAAGAAGAAACTTTGTGCAAAAGAAAGCTTTGTGCGTAGATATGTTTCCCTAGTGTGCATATTTTTACTCGACCTGTGAAGCTTTGTGCCAGGAATAAGGTTAGATCTTAAGAAAAGAATTTTAGATCTGAAGAAAAGAAGGGAGATTTGAATTCTCTGTGCTCTAAGAAAAGTAAAAGTGGAAATTTTTGAAAGAAAGAAGTCAGATCTGCATAAAAGAGGTAAGATCTGTAAGCTCTGTGCTCTAATAAAGGTAAGAATAGTCAAAAGTCCTTAGATATGGAATCTTTGTGCTCTGTAGAAGTAAGATAAGTGATTTTTTTTTTTTTTCTAGAGCATGGATCTAGGTATGTTTGATAGATTCTGTCCTAGCTTAAAAACTAGAGCATTAATAGATGAAAGAAAGTTTGATATGAATAGATTTGATAATAATAATGATAGATATGTTATACCTATGCATAGAAAGAATGGTTGGACTAACAAGTGGATGTAGGATCCGAGAAAGAAATTTTTGCAAGCTAGCCATTATGATCCTAGCGAGAAGTACAAGAGGAGTTGGGGATCATTGAAGAGAAATAGAGGATTAAATCTTTGTTACAGTTGCAGAAGACTATGACATCTTGCTAAGAAATGCCCTGGGAGAAAACCTAGTTGTCACTGTTGCAAAGATTTGGACCATGACGTATTGGATTTCCCTAGAATGATCGCTAAGTTGGAAAGGCTGAATCTAAATCAAAAAGACTAGAAGGCATAAACCCAACAATAATCAGAGAAAATATTAATACAGATAAAAGAAACCTTGAAGGAACATAAAGATGTCCGATTACCATAGATCTTCAAAGAAAAGGAGCAAGTCGAAGAAAGAATACGGGACTTCAACATTGACTGTATTCTTGATGAAGAAACACAAGTGAACATTATGCCAGAAAGAACTTGGGAAGCTATAGGAAAGCCTACCATGATCCCTTCCGTAGGAGGGACAATTTTATTCAGAGGAAATCTAGTAAACCTATGTGGAAGGCTCACCTGGATACCTATGACTATCAATGGAACTTCGACAGAGGAAGACTTTAAGATTATTAAATTTTTTGAATACAGTGCCCTGTTTACCATGCTCATAGGAAAACCTTGGATTGATAGAGAACAAGCCAGATGAAAAGAGGAAGAATAAGTTTTGGAACAAAAGAAGCAAGAGTTAAAAGACTTTGTGACCAGAAGGATCGCACACTTGATTTAAGAACAAAAGAGAAGATCACAGATATTTAATACTAGCAACTTTGATGTCAAGGATAAGAGAACACTAGAGGATCCGTAGAAGATTGAGTTACCTATTTTCGATACAGAAGAAGTATTATCCAGGAACCCTAGGAAAGAATTTCAACATCGCGAAGTAACTAACACCACAGAAGATAAGCATCAGAATGGTAAAATAATTACTAAGACGAAACTCACTGGGAAGAAGGCTAGAAAGTTAAGAAAGAAAATGGCTAATACTGTAAGGTTACAAGAGGTTCTAGAGGATACTTCGCAGAAAGAAAAATTGCAGAATTGGAGCTTCGTTGAGATATAAGAACAACGAGATAGAGTACTTCTCCATGACAAAGAAATATAGTCGTTGGGGCCGATATATCCGTTCAAATTCCGCTCCGAACAGGAAGAAAACAAATAAAGGTTCGTCATCCAACCGTTGAAACACACCATAATGGGTCGAACAGGAGTTAATGAAGAATCATAACCGTTTCCAGCAAACCGTTGCTAAGTTTCCCTACTTAGTCCATCACACCACACATTGAGAATATTGTTTTCTAAGTGATAATTTGAGCACGAAACCTAATATTAATTCACCCTGAGATCATTGCCTTGTTCCCATACTATTCACTGTAGTCTCTGAATTCCTTTTGCACCTGAGCTAGCTGACCCAAGCTTGTATGTCAGATGAGCTCAGCGCTGCTGAGAAGGTAGTTGAAGAATTTTTAATTGATTTAATGACTGAGAGAGTCATGTCGGAGCGAGGAGTGTCTATAGGTATACAGGCATCGTCCTCGAGAGAATTTCTAGCTTCCCCCTCCACTGCTCAAGTAGGACCATCCCAGTCGCCTTCAAAAAGATGATCTAAGCTCAGAAATGACTTCGCCACTGTGAAAATGATCCTAAGTATCTTGCCTAAGTATATCCCACCACTAAGTGGCACAGTGAATCGAGACATTGTACCCAGAGACTTTGACTATGATTTGGTCACTGTGTACCTCCTGAAAGGGGTGCGCACAGTTTGTGTTGACCAGGGTAAGCTCACAGCGCTAAAATTTAGTGATTTTAACCTTGGAGATTGCAAATTTTACAGTATGATAGCCCCGCACAAGTACTTAACTATCACAAAAGGGAAGAACCCAAAGATTGTCCCTCAATAATGGACCCATAACCTCGCGCAGTCAACCCTCCTAATTGTATTGAAGATTCCTCATTTCTGGAGGCATTAGGAAGTGAATGCATGCATCAGATTGTTGTTGTCCTGCTACCACGGAGGATACTTATGGTTGGACCACCGCATCACTGTGGATCCGATTCTGATCAATCGGATCACAGGGCTAAGCATGCAGGGCCCTGACCCGCGGGATTTTTACCCTAGAAAGACCATAGATCACGCTCTCGCCCAGCAAATAAAAGACATATATGGTGATGTAGAGAAGGGAACATGAGGCTACAAGCTAGCCTCCATCAAGAATGAAGTAGTGCACCTCGGTAGCTAGATGATCGCAGGGAAGTTAGTCTGCAAGAACAGACCCACACAGGTGATTGGATTTGTAGTTGACCTCACAGGGAAGTGCACGGAGGGACTACAAATGAACTGGGTGAAGTACCTTGTAAATCAACTACAGCTTGACTGGAGAGAAGCACAACACCAAGGGTATGATTTCCACTTTAGTTGGTTTCTCATACTCATCGATTTCATTGTCTAGGAGTTACCATAAGGTGCCACTTTTTTGGAGATCGAACCCTTCAAACCACTGGCCGCAAATTTTTGTACGTTGTGGTACTCCAGCGACATGAACAAGCAGTGGCAGTCCAATGCCGTCTTCCATGCTTATTACAACCAATTGAAGAATCCAATCCAGTCTACACCACACCTCACACCAAACACACTTCATAGGTTTAGACATTTGATCAAATTCAGCGCATACCACCACTTCACCTATATCACAGCACACGCTGATGAGCACAAACAACAATTCCAGTCGTACTACAAGTTGACAGAAGAGGACTTGGAGTAGATTACCAAGGAATGGTCAGTGGACCTCCTTGTTCCAGTGAACCCCATAGAAATATCCGACGTGGAAAGCCCTGAAGCTATACTGGATACACTTGGACCGAGCAAGACTAAGATGGATGATGAAGTTCAATATATCCATAGCACATCCACGAAGACTACTTCGATCTCACCTGTGCAGGGAGGTGATGGTGAAGAACTCGGTGGCATAGAGGTTGAGAAAAACAAAGGTGAGGTTACTCCACCTAGAGAGGAGGAGGATCCCTCTAAGAAAAGGAAGGTCACCCCACCAAAGCCCTCATCCCTAAAGAAAACTAAGTCCACCCGAAATATGTTTAAGACTACCCTCACATAGGATGACTTTGACTTCTTGATCGCTGCATTGAATGATGCCTCACTAGAGATCGCAGGAAGGCAAGAAGTGAAGCAAGAGGAGATATTTAGCCGAATCACGAGTGAACTTCAAGAAGTGCAGTAGGCACTCTAGTCCAACCGAGTCATTTTTACTACACCCTTGATGACGAGAACAATGGGAATAGGCAATGAGCCCACCCAATTACGCCAGATTGCTGAGAAAGTCGAATCTCACCTTCAACGAGCTTAAGAAGACATAGTGCAAGCCACCCAGGCTTTGGCACAAGTACAGAGCGCACTTATAGTACAACAGAGGAAGGAAGAATAGGAACAGCTTTCCTTACAAGCAAAGTGGGAGGAGGAGAAATCACAATTACAGCAGACCAAGGACCAATTGCTAGCAGAGCAACTTAACGTACAAGAATGAGTTCACAAAGCACTTCTCTCTGTGACAGTCATTGAAGTGCAAATTGAAGAACATGTCCCACAGCAGGTGGCACAACTTGAAGAAGTAATCCAGCAACTTCAGCAGCGCATCGCAGATCTGGAACTTTGTACGATGCCCGAGACTCCCCAAGAAGTAAGAGATCTAAGGGAGGCAACTTTCCATAGCACAGTTGACAGGTTAAAGACCTTGGCTTTGGAATGTAAGCAGTTGAGCACTAGAATCACCCAGACTTATGAGAACCTCACAGAGAACCCAAAATTGCAGACATTAGAGGCACAGCTCCAAGAAGCAAAGAAGCATGCATATACGCTACAGGCGCAGCTAAAGGCCTTGACCCCAGTTGAAAGAGTGAAGCGATTTCCAGAACAACGTACCACCCAAAAATAGGTACACATGCTGCAAATTAAAGTGATGGAAGTCTCTCAACGACTTCAACCACCCCAAGAGAAAGCATGCCAACTGTTCACTGAAGTTGAGAGCCAGACAGTCAATCTTGAACAGTTTTTCATCTCTGCAGAACAACACATGGAAGGACCAGTAAACGACATAGTGATCCAAGAGTTCACTGAGAAAGAGGTTGTCACACTGCAGCAGGTCAAAGTAGATCAAGCCAAGCTTCAGACATTCGAAGTGGAGTTGATCAAACCGGAGTGAATTGGGATGAGTCACAAGTGAGTGTTGGGGGCCTATTGGCCCTTGACCAAGTTTTGAGGAACACTTGGTCATATTTGACCATTTTTGGACTTCGATAACCTGTCAAATATGGAGTGCCAAGCAAAGCAGAGATCACGGGATCTTGGCCCACTCTTGGGGCCCTTTTAGGGTTTTGGGTTAATGTAATGGGAAAGGGATGTTGACCCATGGGTTTACCCATGTTTAGGCCTATTTTGTAAAGTATAAATAAGTACCTAAGCAATGTAAGAGTAGGGGACAAGATAAGCTAACTTCTAGTAAAGGATTTGTGTATATTGTGTGATCGAATTGTAGAGCTAAGTGCAAGTGTTGTAAGTGTTGAGTGCACGGATTGTAAGAAGGCTTTGTGCTAGATCTACTCGGGGAAGGAGGATATGGCAAGGTGCACGCAGATCTCATGTCCTATGAGGAGTACAAGTGTGAGCTCTGTGTTGTAACCCAATTGACCTAAGCTAATAAAGAAGAAGAAGACTTTGTGGATGTAGCCCCAGGGTGGGGGTGAACTATGGTAACTATGTGTGTTGTTCTCAATGCTTTGACCTAATGTGTTGGTTTCTTTCCATGTGTTGTGCTTGATATGATTATGCTATGTGATTTTCTATGATATACTTAGATAGATCCACTTTTCTTTGTGCTTCTTAGATGTGTGGGTATAGATTTGACATATATGAAAGTGTTGAGTGCTAGACCTATTTTGCTGTTGCTAGTACTAACTTAACCTTTATCTAAGTGAATTTTGCAGTGCTCTGTTCCATATGCGGAGTGCCATGAGGGTTAAATACTGATGAATGATCTATGCTAAATTTCTTTCTAAGAGTAAGAATCACATATCTGTGTCCCAGCTAAGGTTGCAAACACCTGAGTCTTGCAACCACCCCTGCCTCTACCTCGAGTGAGACTTCATATGCTTCTCAGGTGTTACCGAAAAGGCCGGTAATTAGGGTTTTGTTGGTGTGTTGTTGAAGCATTGAACCCTGGTTCTGCCCCTATGCCAACAAGAGGCTAGACCATGCCCTTAGCTGTAGTACCCGACTACCCAGGTACTAGAGAGTATCTTCCCTAGTTTTGTTCTCGGTGGCACTATAGCAGTCAGGTGGTCGATCAGTTTATATAAAGAGGGCTTCAGGAAATCTAGGTCAATCTATATACAAGTGTTGTCTAATATGATACCACTCGAAGGGGTACCAACATGGGTTACAAGGGTGGCCAACAAATGTGTGCTTAAGTACCATTTGTATTTCCTGCATGTATGAATCCCTGACCATGATTTTATGTGCGTAGCGACATATCTCGGTAGCTTAAACACTCTGGAATATGTCTCTACCCTGGAAAAAAAATAACCCACAATTTTATGCCGAGGAAAGTGCTATGATACCACTCATAATATTCCAGATATAAAAAGTACACATAAAATAAATAAATAGCTAGAAATGGAAGATTAACAACAATATAACCAAAATAGCACCACAATAATACCAAAATGATACCAGAATAACACCAGAAAGAGCACTTTGATTACTGAGAGCAATGTTCACTTGCGTCTTTGAGGGGGAAACCTCCAGTAGAGCAGAGCTCTATTACAATAATATCCAAGACAAAAGTTCTCATACCATCGACTCCTATTTATACTAAATATGTATATCAAAAGAACCATCTAGAGGAAGATCCTTCTAGAAGCAGAAGCTTCTATTAGGTATTCTTACATTGGACTTATTCTTCCTTATTGCTAGGCCTTATTAATATTGACCTTTATTACATCGGAATATATTATTCTACCTACGTGAAGGGTTAGGTACCTAACAAAATACCAAGTTGAGGCTAAATTTTCAAAGGTATAATGGAAAAGTATGCATACCACATATTTGTGTTGAAAATTCATTAACCTTATCGCTAATATAAACTTCTAAATATGGTCTTCAGGCAATCCGGAGGTTTCAGGGTCAAATTTAGGGAGTAGTGTTTATGGATTCCTGGGTAGGTTATGCACCTATCCTGGAATTTCCAAAGAATCTCATGCCAACCATGGTTGATTATCTCTAGTTTTATATTCGTTGTTATCATTATTATCCCCCATGTCTTCTGATTCAGAACCTGAGAGATTTGAGTTAGACTCCTCCTCTTCATATTCAAAATCGTCAGGTTCAGAGTAGTTATCGGCTAGTGTTTCGGGTATCCGATTAAGGGGTTCTTCGGTCTCTGTGAGGGAAAAATCTATCATATATTCTATTGTGTGAATGAATACCTAGTCAGGGGTGTCAACAAATGGTCTACTTATTTTTTTTCTTCAAGGAAGTAAATGTGCTAAAGGTAATTCTTCGATCTGTCGGGCATAAGCTCTTGTGATTCTTCTGAACTTATTTAACTCTTCATGGGGAAGAGAGTAAGGTATTTCAGAGTACAAGTGTTCTTCCTCTTCATGTTGAGGTGAGTTACTCGTATCGGAATTACTATGTGTATGTGTGTTGTCTTGAGAATGACTAGCCATGCATGTGGGATGTTTTGAATCTATAGGCTTTACAAAATATATTATCAGAAATATTGTTAGTCATTCATTTGTTCAGGCCCTCCTAGCGCCAATTTTTTTGAGGGGTTTGAGATCCCTTTAACTCAACAACAGGAACCAAAAACTCTTAAGAGGCCTAATTAGACTCGTAAGCATTTGATGAGTGGTAAGGTTCTCCAAAATTGTGATCTGGCTGGAATTATCGATGGGCTTTAATGTGATTGATAGATATGTCCTTTCTTTGAAACCTTTCCTCATGCTATGCAGTTCTCTTTTTGGTTCTTTTCTAACATTTATAACAAAAGAAAGATAGAGATTAAACTAAAGGTCAGAGGGAAGTTAATTATGTGTTGGAGAAAGTTGGCTTTTAAGATAACCTCTATACCTTAGCATGCATACAAAGAAGATCTAAACTACTTCAAACTAGTAATAATACCATTGTGACTTGTAGACATTCAACATCGTCTGAGATAACAATTACAGAAATAAAATATATACATGACCAGAAATTAGTGCAGGAAAAGTAATTTTCAATGCTCTATTATCAATCACATGTTAACACAATCGATTTCTATTCATCAACTATAATAAAAGAATTGTCACAAAATTATAAAATAACTTAAATAAAAAATACAACAACTCTTACTCAATACAACAACAAATATTGAATACGAAGACAGAGATAATCCCCCTCGGTCCAATCACATTTACGCCTCAGATGAAAGAAGTGTCTTTGGTTCTAAAAAAAACTTCTTAATTAAAATAACTTGCACAGAAATAATTCTCTTACAATATTCTAGAAAAAGTATTTCTCTCCAAAACCATCGACCCTGATCTCAAGGTGGATTCTCTTATTTATAAAATAACTCTAAACCAAAATACTAAGTTGTGTTAAGTCAAAAAAATGACACGTGGCAGACTTTATCTATTTGTTCTCTTTTGCTTCTCTTGAGATCATCTAGTCGTTTTGTTGAAGTGGATTGTTCCTTTCGTATTCTGACCATCTGCAGAAGAGATCTTCGCATGTATTTTCATATGGGAACCTATGTTGATCCATTGGAGCGGAGAGGACCTCCTTCATCTCAATTTCCCATTCTTTGTATTTGATTAGTCTGACACTCAAGCGTTGTAATACTGTGAGAGATTTAATCAGAGGCTCCATGAACTTCTTCACTTGACGCAGGATCATGCTTGAAACCTGCTAAATATTTGTTTCATATGTATGGTCTTGCTCTGCATGCTTCTTAACTATGTCACTTAAATCGGAGAAATCCTTCAGTGTGCCAAACTCTGGCAAGTCGATATTTCTCATTTCCTGATTGATTTTCTTCCAAATTTTTTCAAATTCTTCCCATCTTTCCTACATTTTTTGTTGGGGTTCTTGGACCATGCTTACCCAGTGTTCAACTGCCTTCATTATTCAAGTGATGTTGTTTTCAATCAACACTCGGACGCCATGCTCTATTGTATCTAATCCCTTCTACACTTCTCTGATGTAGTCTAACTGTTCCAATGCTTGATGTGCCTTCTCATACCATCTATGCATGTCTTTATAGGTTTCCATCCCCATAAGGGTATCTTCTTGGAAGTCAGCTATGCGAGCGGTGAAGAGGTATCTTTCCCTTGTGAATTGTGCATACATCTCTCAGAACTCACACTTTAAGAGTACCACCGCCTATGTTTAATTTTGCTAGTAATCCGCTTGATGTTGCAAATGGTCCAGCTCTTTCTTCATGGTGGCTACCTCCCTTTCATCCTTTTTTTCCCCATCTAAAGTGGCATCAGTTATTGCCATCCCTACTCCGATTAGCTCGGTCATATTATCACTTTCTATGTCAAATAACATCTCCTTTGTGGTTATGTACAGGGTGCTATTGAGCGTGAGCTTCCTTTTCTTGGTTGTTCTTCTCATCACAACTTTCCTTTTCCTATCATAAGCAATTTCCTGTATGTCGGAAAATTCGTCTACTAGTTTAGGAATCTGTTGATCTCCCCATAGCAAAGTATTTCCTAGGCTTCCCATCGTATAGAGGTGTTCCATGGCAGGTTCTCTTAATTCCTTAGCAGGGGAATTTCATGTATGTTCTAGTGAATTGACCTTATGCTGCTACTCGTCGGCTGACAGGGTCCTTATCCTAGATGGAGAAGTAGGTGAAGGATCGATATTAGCTGAGAGTTCGGTCATTGGAATGTTGATTTCTGGCTTCCCCATTTCTTCTTCTTGTTCACCTGTATCCAAGTCATTCTTAGAGATGGCATCCTTAGGTTGTGTTCCCAGCTGATTGAGAAACACAGTGTTAAGAGTGTTCCTAGCCTCATGGTCACCTTCTTGGGGATTTGGGATCAAAACATCGGAAGTTGGAGCAGATATTTCTCCTGGTTCCTCCTCCTGCTTGATTGGTACTGGGGTTATGCGCGAAGCTTCTAAACCTTCCTAATCATCATATATGGTGATTAAATATATGAGGACAGTAGGCATACCCATCCCACTTGATGCTCTTCCTGACCTTCTTTGACTTGTAGTAGTCACCAGAGATACTGCCTATGGTGACATAGGGCTAGTGTTTTCTTGCTCAACACTCTCTTCCAGTGGGATTGTATTTGAATTATTTAGTTATGCCTCTTCGTTTGTATCTGTTGGGGTAATTCTGAAAGGCCCTATCAAAGGATTAATTGGGGGATATTTCCCTAATCTTTTCATGGCTCTCTCGGCTTCTTCTAGTGACAATATCCCCCTTCTTTGTGCCTCAGTCGTTTCTGCTACTTGGTTTTCTTCTCTTTCTCTAATGGATTCTTGAGAAGTGTTCTCTATAGTCTCAACTTGTTCATCCCTAGTCATTTCTTTGAATTTGTTCATATTTGGGTTAGCCCTTCTATAGAGCACTTCCTCCCAGTCTTGGGTGGCCTCGGTAAATATCTCATCTTCGAAGCTATCATGATCATATGGCCAACATGAGGACACATGCGACGCATGTTGGACTACCATTCCTTTTGGATCATGCTTGTTGTCACATACCCCTGTAGCATAATAAAATTTTCGACAAATTCTCGAGGAACAGAATCCCTGAAGTCCTACGGGGAGCTAGTGTAGGCTAGTTCCTTC
>JZKD02S1756438.1:15891-29208 GCA_000966675.3 Picea glauca
GGAAGTTGATGCACCAACTTACCCAAACGGGGCCCACATGAATTTTGGCGCTTCATCTCCTAGGGTTAGGTTTTTGGATGTCTAGGACTTTTGGCATTCACGATTATTGTAAAAAGGCCTCCAGAGCCTCATTGTAACCATCTTATTGCGAGTGCGAGTAGCCGTCACATCTCTTCTTAGAGATAAGATGCCACCATTCTAGCGAGTCTTTCACTCTGTATTTTTACAGTCTCTGTACATTTCTTTGATTAATAGAAATCGCGTATTACTGTATATCTGTGTTTATGGTTGCATCTCTGATACATTTCTATTATATTATTGAATATCTGCAATATCTCTGGGCATTTCTTTATTATATCTCTGCTCTCATTTCGTGCCGAAAATAATCCGGATCATTCATGGTGATATCTCTGAGGAGATCTATATGGAGCAACCCTAGGAATTTATGCAGGATTCCTCTTTGGTATTTAGACTGAAGAAATCTCTTTATGGCCTCAAAAAATCTTGAAGGGAATTGTATGCCAAGATGGACTCCTAGCTGTTGTCACAGAAATTTGTACGTTGTAAATCAGACACGAGTGTCTACATGCTCAGGACGACTGATTCACTTCTACTCTTAGTTATGTATGGTGATGATATGTTGATCATTGGTTGCTTG
The DNA here is from genome assembly GCA_000966675.3 of Picea glauca. Lineage (NCBI taxonomy): Eukaryota > Viridiplantae > Streptophyta > Pinopsida > Pinales > Pinaceae > Picea > Picea glauca. The sequence goes on from JZKD02S1756438.1 coordinate 16,550, forward strand.
ACTTCAGTGATTGCTGCAGTCATGAGGATTCTACATGACATGTTTTTGATGACGGACATGGGCCTGCTACACTTCTTCCTTAGAATCAAGATCAGTCAGTATGCATCAGGAATCAAACTATCTCAGGCCAAGTATGCGCAAGATCTCCTTGAGATATTTCACATGATAGACTGCAAGTCTGCTCCAACTCCTTTCCTATCAGGAGTCAAACTTGAGGATGTCCGGGACACTCCACTATTTGACAACACACTATACAAATAGCTAGTGGGTGTTGAGGAAAATATATGAATTATCTTACTCAAGCATTTTCAAATCTTGCCCGACTAAGGAAAGATAATCAGGAATATCATCCTATGTTTTATAGCCTCAAAAATATTTTCCCAATCCACAAGTATTAATTACAAGTGTTTAGGATGATTTTTTTTATGAAAAGGATGTTGAAAAATAACATAAAATTTTATATAATTTTCTGAAAATATACAGATTACAGAAAATAAATGTGGAGATCAAAAGAAAAATTAACCAAGTCACAGATACACACAAATGATATAGAATAGCAATCTCCTTTATTTCATTCTAAGAAATCAAAAGTATCTTTCTCTTTACAAAATCCCTGTGGGGGCATGGAACAAATTCTAATTTAGAGATCCTCGATGAAAACCATACAAAAGGACTCTGACAAGAAGAAAAAACTGAACTTTATAATGTGGATCATCTTGTCCCAGACTTCTACGAATTTGACTCTGCACAATATCCTTTATCAGCTATGAAACTTACACCATAAAGATGCAAGGATACACAAACTACCAAAGATAGATAAACACCTTTAAACCAATTATCTGAATGATTTGGTTCAGTTATGAACCTTGTTGTCTGCAATAGGACCTCGCTGTCAAAAAAAGAATTAGGCTCTGAATGAACTCAAGAACGAATGAAAACTAAAACTATCTCATGAAAACAAAAGAACAAACCTTAGTATTGGTTTCTCCTTCTGTTTTCCTCTTCTTCTTCCTTCTCATTTGGATTTTATGCATTTCAAATAAGTTGAAGTAGTTCAACTACTTTCTTTAGTTAAGTTAGTTAAACTTAACTAATTTTAGTTTAGGAGAAATAATAATAATAATAATAGTTAAGGGTCTTTTATTTAAGAATAACTATGTAGGTGGGATCCCTTGTGACTCCCTTCTTTTATTCTTTACAAAAATAAACACAATTGGATAATCATTAAAACACATGCCGCCTTGTAGCTCCCATAAATGGTTTCAAAATTTGAATATTAAATATCATAAATATTTCAAATCATATCCAAAATATGTAAATATTCACATTATAAAAAAAAAAAGCTTTTTGTCCAAAACTTTATGCAAACCACTGTCTTCAACAACTCAATCATAAACACATAAATTAAAATCCATACTTACCACTTTGAGAGGCAATCTTTCTTTTATCACTGATGTCCCCTTTGGACTTCCCAAAAGTATCCTTTGGTTGATTTGAACCTTGAGGCTTAATCTTACTAATAACAAGGGAACAATCATCCTTTAGATGCATATGGGAGGACACTGATTTTGAAGAGTCATTTGAAGGAGAGGAAGGGGAGGCAACCAATTTACCTTTATCTTGCACATGTGGGATATCGGTTTTAAGTCATTTTCTAGCATGAGAGGACTAAACAGGTGAATGCACAAGGACAATTTGAACATTAGGATTTATAGGTGGTGGAGGGGGTAATGAAAAATTGGGCCAACAACGATGGTGAGAGACTGTCGGATTGACAATATCTTGCCATCCATCATTCATAGGGACTTCTGGTTGCAAGGATACATGACGAGGCACATGAATACTAGGTATATTTTGAGGTTGGAAGGGAAGTCTCTTTGGTTAGGGTTGAACTATCCCTTTTCCAATCCAATTGAAGAACCAAACTTGAAACAATTGTTTCAACTCTTGGGGGTCAACATCAAAATGAATTGAGAATCTAGGCCTTCTAGGCCCTCTGTTCGAGTTACTTCTTCCTCTATTATTTCAGCCATGGCTTCCCCTACTAAAGAAACTCATCCTGTATGCAATAATTCATTAGCAACTATCCCTTAACAAACCATACATGACATTTTGTTTACATGAAACAAAGTTTGGCTCAGAAATTGACATGAGATCCATGCAAATCAATCCATAATAAATTATTTAATAATTTCCAAGTGAGCAGGGGGTGGATAGGGTTCCTGGGACATCTCAAGCGATTGTAATGAGCGAAAAAGTGGTAGCATGACAGAGGATAAAAATACGAGTACTGCTCAACAATTCATTAAATAATTTAACTGTGAAATCAATACCAAAAATATCAGCTGCCACCTATTTCTGTACCATATCTTTTGTCACTGTTATACATAGCTTTTAATTTATTTTATAGAACAGGGAGTGTAAAAATGAAATTGGGATTATGAGGGGGGTATAATGAGCGAAAAAGTGATAGTATGAGAGGGAAAAATATGGATTCTGTTCATAAAAATAAATCAAATCAAACAACAACCATAACTTTGTTCAGAACCCACAATCCAATAAGCATTCACTTTTAAACCAAAACCATTTAACAATCACTTCTTTACATAATGTTGGATGACTTCAAACAAAACAATTCATATGCCCATAATACTCAATTATATCATCCCTTGCATTTATACAATATCTATACAACAGTCATAATAACATCATTGCCATATTTATAATAACATTATAACCCTTTGAGCCACAATTTTTTATATTCCAATGCTAAACCCTTTTTCCTTTTAAAGAAAAATAGAAATATACACAGTGATTCCAGCCATCCACATCCAATTATTTATTCCTTAAACTCAATTAAGCATAGGCTCAATATTAACCACCAACTGTCAACTTTCCAACATTGTTTGACACAATCCATTGGCATTAAGACTCATAATCAGGCCCCGATTCAATTACACACATGCGTTTATCAACATAATTCTTGATTTGAAATAACATTCAATTAATAACATGCAATTCTGAGCTTGAGATTCATGTACAAACTTCTTTTAAAATAAATGTCCAATAAGAGACAGAGCCAAATAATGCCCAAGGAGAAACAAAACCAAGTCGTGCTTGATAGACCAAGCACACACATGTGTCTCTTTTAACCTTGATGAGACCAAGATCATGTTAGGGTTTAACACAAAAAATGGAAGTAAAAAAAAAACATCTCAACCAAATGAAAAGGTCCTCAGGGATGCAAATAACTTGTACCATTTTTTCTTTTAAAAAAATAACATAGAGAAATAACAACAGATGGATCGATGAAGAGATAATCTTCGAAGGCAAAGGTAACTCGTGCCCATTCCAAATTCACCACAGACACATAACCTTTAATAAAAAATCTTGACAATGAGGGTTACCAAAACATAACAGTCATCCACCTCCAATGAAGATGAGGGGAAGTGAACGCTTAAAATACCATGAAGAGAATGCTCGAACATAACCCGTGGCCAACCAAAACTATACAATATTCCATTTAAAATTTTGGGTGATGCTAAAAACTCGACTGTACAATGACTTCTAGTAATAGTGATAATGAAGGAAATGCTATGAAAAAAGCTAGTTCGGGGCTCGGCCAAAACAAGGCAATAAAACTTCAACACCTAGTAGTTTTCATTGTAGCCCGAAGGAATGAAACATATCAACCACCGAGACGAAAAGGAGTGACAAAAAATTAACACCAAGACTGATTGTAAAACCCACACACCAAAACTCAAGGCTTTCTAAACCATCATCATAATTTTCCACAGAGAACCAGACTGAAACCCCAAGTTGAACGAACATGCTTTTAACCAATAAACAAATGCTCATGCTACACACAACAAGAACATTCATTCATTTTATTTAAAATTCCAACAATCTTGAGTATTCACAGAAGAAACCATAAGCACAAAAATGATACACAGTTAAAAAAACTTAAGAAAAACACAGACCTCAAGCCATTCTGAGCTAAAAATTGATTCATAACACAAAGGATCCATCATGGATGGAAAATAAAGGAAACATATCTGGAAAAGCTCATTTGAAGGAGAGAGTTGGACTGTATCCTTCTTTCACAACCAAAAATCGTGGAGCATCAACAACCACAAGAGCGAAAAACCAAATGCAAGTATGGCTAGGGTGATGGGATCGAGTGTTGTTCAAGTGACATGCAATAAATGCACGTCACTTCCTTCCCCAACCCCATTCAATCCAACGTACAATCCAACCAATCCACCATAACATCAACAATTAATTCAAACAAATATCCCATTGCTATATCCATTACATAGTGCGCCACCTTTAGTCATGTTAAAATATTTTAACAACAACCATATGCTATAACATTACCATATATGTCTCACACATAACCTTTAATCAAAGCGCATAAGAATAGTAGCAAGGTCTATACACTTTTCTTTTGTGACTATTACATGTAACCTTAAGGCTTGTACATAGTCTTTTTTCCTTTTTGTTTAAGCTCCCACATCATCCTTTTGCATAAAATCATATGTAAAAACTAATCAATCGATGTTTAATACATAAACATAGAAACTGTAAAAAAAATAATCCTTTTATCTATAGTACAAGCATAAGTTGCAAGTGACCATCTAGCCATACCACAATCAACCAACCATCTTATGTCATGATAATGATTAGAACCATGACTTGAATCATCAATTGTAGAAGATTGTGTTGGAATCATTATAACAAAAAACAAAACTATAAGTGAAACACATCCATCATAGTGCCACTAGTCTACAAGGGGGTCCCACATACTAGTTTAATATTATTATTATAATTAAATAATAGAGCTTGGCAATCATTTGCGAGCAATATTCATCGTTGTGATTTTAAGCATAAAAAAACTGGCAACTCCACAGGGAAATCTATTTCCAATAGATTAAGAACTCAGATTGTCTGGTTTCGTAGACTAGGTGAATATTAGATCAAGGAAATATACATCAGAATGATTATGCAACAGGGGGAAGTGAGCAGTTTAAGGGGAAAATGATTTGAGATTTTGGGAATAACTCATGGAAAGTGTTACGTATGAGGGGGCTTATCCCTGTATGCATAATCATTCGATTAATCATAGTGAAATCATTCTTGGATTCAAGGAGAATTTTTTTATGGTGTGCTCTTTTGAATCTTGGAATGGAGGGAAGAAAAGGAAAGAAGAAATATGGATAAAAAAACAACTATCTTATCTAACAACAGTTGGAGTAGATAGCAATTTCAATGATGTCTTCAAGGGGGAACATCATGATAGTTGTGTAACCTGATTGTTATTGATTAACAATACTTTCAAAATAGCGTCGTTGTGGCAAAACTGATCCAAAATTTTATTTCTAACAAGAAAATAAATTAATAAAAGAAATAAAACAACATAAATGAACAATAGAAAGAATAACAACAAAGTAAAATCAAAGCAATAAAAAAAACTATAATACAAAAAAACAAAATTCCATACAACATTTAAACTTTCAAGTTGGTTCCACATAGTGTTTTAAGTGGGAACCGTTAGTGCTATAGGAAAAAAATCGCTCTTCCAAGTCCTTTAGGATATAGGAATTTGCGCCTAGGACAAAAGAGATCTTAAAAGGACCCAACCATAACTTTTGGAACATTGAATGGATTCCTCTATTAGCATGAGCTCAATCCCACAACAATACTTTCTCATTAACCTTAAATTTGACAGCCTTTGCACTTTTATTGAAATATATTTTAACAATTTGTTGTCTTCTCTTAATGTTATCCAAGGAAAACGTCCTTTGTTCCTCTAAATCCAAGAGTGCATTTATCCTTTGAGAGACATCAGAAGAATTTAATTCTTCAACCTGTAGCATTAGCCTTAGAGAAGAAAGTTCTAGCTCGGTAGGTAGAATGGCTTCTTGTCCATAAACACGATGGAAGGGAGTGCAACCAATGCTCACCTTGGTGGTAGTGTGATCTTCCCAAAGGGCACAAGTGAGGAGAGTGTCCCATTGATGAGGCTTATATTCAATGGGCCTCTTGATAATTCTAACCTGATTTTTGTTAGTAGACTCGACTTGCCCATTTCCTTGGGGATAATAAGTTGATGAGGTAAAATGTTTAACCCCTAGTTTTTCTAGAAATTGAGTCAGCTTAGTAGAAATAAAAGAGGGACCGTTGTCTGTAATAATTTCCAAAGGAAGGCCAAATCTGAAGAAAATATTACTTTCAAGGAAAGAAATCACCTACTCATCCTGTGAATGCTTAAGTGGGACAACTTCAGTCCATTTCGTAAAATAGTTTGTGGTTGTCAAGATAAAAACTTTCCCTGCTGAAGATGGAGGATTAACAGGACCAATAAAGTTCATACCCCATTTTGAAAAAAGAAAGTCAGGGAGGACAAGTTGTAAATGCATGGTAGAAAGACGTTCTTTCCCAACGAACTTCTGGCACTTGTCACAAGATCTTGAAAAATTATAAGAATCACAAAAAATTGAAGACCAATAGTACCCTTTCTTGATAATTTTAAAAGCAATATTTTTAGCAGAAAATTGACCTCCTACATGAATAACAGAATCTAAATATCCATGGGTCTCTTGTAACAATTTCTATTCTTCCTCATTATTCACACAACGATGTAACATACCATCGACAAATCCCCTAAACAATAAGTCTCCTAAAATGACATATCTGGAAGATTCAAGACAGAGGCTTCTCCTTTGATGAGTATCTAAATTATCTGGACACCTCTGGTTTTTCAAGTAATACACCAACTATTTATACCAGGGATGTTCAACTACATAAAGGATTTGACTATCAATGTAAAATAGTGTTGACAAAGAGCTATCTTGTTCATCAATTTCTTCACTTGCTTTTGCATGCTGAGTTAAGTGAAGGGCTAAGTCACGTCCCTTAATGGTTTTAGAAGTCATGATATTTAAATCATGCTCTTAGGTCTTGGCAAGCCAATGTGCAAGCTTTCCTGAAAGATAAGTCTGTGAGAGAAAAAACTTGACAGAAGGTAAAGGGACTTTTACCAACGTGTGCTTACCTAAGATAAAGTGGCGAAATTTTCCAACAGCTTTAACAAGAGAGAAAACATGTTTTTCAATATAAGAATATTTGAATTCATCATCTGACAAGCTTTGACTCATGTAAGCTACTATTTTTTCATTAACTTGGTCATCACATTGTATGAGGATAGCAGAAAATGCTTCCTCTGTAGCATTAATATATATAATAAACTCTTTCTCAAAATTCGGCTTCGCCAAAACCGGTGCATAACTGATTTCCTTCTTGATCCTTACGAAATCATTTTCGATGTCATCAGTCCAAGAAAAGGCGCAATATTTCTTAAGAATATTATGAATTGGTTTGACCCTTACTACAAAATCAGGAACAAACCTACGAACAAAGTTGATAATACCCATAAACGCTTGAAACTCCTTTTTGGAAGTTAGGGCAGGATTATTTAGGATAACACCAATTTTTTCGGGATCTATGCTCATTCCTGAATCAGAGACAATGTGACCAAGGAGCTTTCCCTTGGTAATGTCGAATATAGACTTAGAAGGATTTAAAGAAATGTCGAATTTTCTGCATTGCATGAGAACCTTTCTAAGATGACCAAAAAGATCTGATCGGTTCTTTGAATACATAGTTAAGTCATCAACATAAATCTGAATAATTTTGTCGATCAGATCGTCAAAATATATTTGCATAGCTCTTTGGAAAGTGGCACTTGCATTAGATAAGATAAAAGGAATACATTCATAAGTGAATGTGCCCCAACTTGTAATAAAAGTGGTTTTATATTTATCTGTCCTTTTCACCTTGATCTAATTGTAACTAGAAAAATCATCAAGTAAGGACATCATCTGTGACCCTGCAACTTGCTACAAAATCATTTCCATATTAGGGAGAGGAAAATGGTGTTTTATGCTAGCTCTATTCAATGTGAAAAAATCAACGCATAGTCTGATCTGACTGGTTGTTTTCCAAACGAGAACCAAATCAGAAACCCACTCAAAATACTTAACATGGAAAATTATCCCAACCTTCAAGAGTTTTTCCAGCTCCTTCTTAATGGTTGCTTCAAGTGTGGGGTTAATGGGTCTTTGTTTTTTCCTAACTGGTTTTATGCCCTCCTTTATAGGGATGGCATGTTGTATAAGAGGAGGATCAAAACCACGAAGATCCTCATAAGACCAATAAAAAACATCTTGAAATTCACAAAGTAACTCAGTGAACTTCAATTTTTCTTCATCAGAACATTGGGCACCTATCTTAACATTCTTTGGACAATCGTGTGTCCCAATTTTCAAGGAAATGGTTTCACCCACTTTCCTTTTCGACTCCTCTTCTTTATGTTTTTCTTTGTTGCCTACATCAATTGATGAAAATGAACTTTCTAGAGGACTCAAGCCCTTTGGAATTTTGTTTTCTTCCATGGATATAATCTCCTTGGGCTTATAAGGTTCATTTTGTATGAAAGCACATATTCTCTCATCACTAGGGAAGACCTATCGTGACTCTACATTTTTTGGGATATGAGGACGATACAAAGATTGAAAGGTACAATCAGGTCTTTGTGGCAGAATTTTTTGAATAGGAGAGGCAGCAAAAAAACTAACCTATCATCCATTGTATTCAGTTCCCTTTTAACATGAGTGATGTTGAATGATAGCAAGTTCAATATAGGCGCCCAAATAGTTTGGGTGTAGTGTTTCATTAAATTGTTGCTAGGAGAATATATCTTACGTACAAGGTTTACAATAAGTTCAGAGTCCCCAAAAATTGCAAGGTGAACACAACCTAAATTATAGGCATTTTCAATGCCTAGAAGTAATGCTTCAAATTCAGTGACATTAGTGCAAGAAAAATCTAACCTATAGGAACAATTGTGAATTTTACCTACAGGAGAGTACAAGATAATACCATCTCCATTTCCTTCATTGGAGCATGAACCATCAAAGTGCATATGCCACATCCCATCCTCTAGGTCGATTTGTTCCAAGGTAGTGTTTTCCTCATCGACAAAGATGGAGTACACTCCTAGGTCCTCTTCAATATAATTTACATTAGGTTGTGGGATGCTTTCTATATGAGGTGAAATTATTCCCTCCCTTAGCACTATGATGTTCTTCCCATTCTGAGGAACATATAAGTGTGTCCCATCGAGTGAGAGGTATCCACCTATCAAGTCTTTCCAATCTCTTCCTAAGATAATTGAATAATTACTCACTGACATGTCAATTACTTGAATATTAAGGGTTGCCCTTATTTAAGGATGTGCGCACAAAACCAAGGTCATGTCCTTGATCTCACATATGGTCGATTGTTTTAAAATATTATAAGAGAGCATGCTTCTGTCATTTTCATTTGTACAAGACAATCCTAGCTCTTCCATAATAATTTTCGACATTACGCTTGGGGCCAAACCGTTGTCAATTAGACAACAATGGGATATTTTGTCCATAATATTTACAGAAATGAAAAACGAAGGATTTATTACAGAGTGTCTAAAATTATTTACGACTACTTTATTTACAATTGAGTCCTCTTCGTCTACCTCTTCAGAGAGATTGACTACGGTGGAAGTTTTTCCTTCCATGAATTTTTTTAGATGCTTTTGTTGCTCAGGGAAGCAAACCATGTCCAGGAGGGTAGCATCGGATTTAATATTATCCAATTGATTGAGAATGTTGTATTTGGAAGAGGGAAGAGGCGAGGGAGTTATTTGTCTGTCAGGAGTTTTAGTAACTTCTACAGTAGCAGTTGGTGAATATGAGCTTGGGCTAGAAGAAGTATGAGGGGAATCATATTTTCCTTTCGAAGTATAGGATTTATTCCTAGTGTTTATGATCATGACATCCTTTGGTTATGCGAAATCTAGAACAATAATGGTAGTTTCATGCCTTTTGCCAAATATTTTATCTCTGACACTCTTCTTTACCTCACACGTATTTTCCTCATGGTGTTCCTCACAAAAGTTACACCAACTGCGAGGCATGATGGATTTAGGCTGAAAGTTGTTTTCATTAGGATTCCTAAAGGATGGTGAAGAAGAAGATGAGGCCCTAGGGGTAAGTGAAGGGGAATTTCCCTTTCTCTCATATGTTATCATTCGATTATTCATGTCTTGTACAAGTTTTAAGAGGGCGGACATGTCCACTTGTTTAACTGAGTCTCCCTTGGGAAGGCCCATTCTTTCAAGTTGTTCTTCATACTCTAGACAAGTATCCAGAGTGGAACCTAGATTTTCAATATATTTTTCTTCAAGCCTATGATGGTAGGGGGAAGGTAAAACATTATAGTAATGCATAAAAGCGACTTGGTTATGAGGGAAAATAGGTTAGGAAATTTGTTTATATAACTTGGTGAAATGTAAGTTGAAAGACTTGATAGTCTCATTGTCTTTGTACGCAATATTATTATATTCCTGTAATTTTTCGGTTGGGATCTTAGACTTTCCATAAGTAGAATTGAACCAATAAACTAACTCCTCTCAAGTGGAAATAATCTTTGGGGAAAGATCAAATAAATCCTCCATTGCTTTCCCTTCAAGGGAATTAACAAATAAGCACATACAAGTGTCATTGTCATTTGTTCCTACGTTGTGATAGATATTAGAAAATGCCACCAAGTGTTCAATCGTAGTGACCATGTTATTTCTTGAAAACCTAGGGAGATGCTCTTTGAATTTTGGAAGTGGACAAGTAGCAAGTGCTAGGTTAAGAGGAGAGGATACATGCCACAGAGTAGTAGTAGTATCTTCTTCAAATTTAAAGGGTCCATACTTCTTTATGACCTTAGTGGGGTTGGTAGTAGATTGGACAGGGACTTGATGAATATATAAGCTACCAATCACAGATGAGGTTGAATATTGAGATGAAGAAGCACGTCCAGTGCCACCATATCCACCCACATATGCCATCTTGTGAATGATAGGTAAGGGAGAGAAATATGTGTTGGACACATCTTTCTAGAGGGCTCAAGCCCTTCATAATTTTGTTTTCTTCCATGGATATAATCTCCTTGGGCTTATAAGGTTCATTTTGTATGAAAGCACATATTCTCTCATCACTAGGGAAGACCTATCATGACTCTACATTTTTTGGGATATGAGGACGATACAAAGATTGAAAGGTACAATCAGGTCTTTGTGGCAGAAGTTTTTGAATAGGAGAGGCAACAAAAAAACTAACCTATCATCCATTGAATTCAGTTCCCTTTTAACATGAGTGATGTTGAATGATAGCAAGTTCGATATAAGCGCCAAAACAGTTTGGGTGTAATGTTTCATTAAATTGTTTCTAGGAGAATATATCTTACGTACAAGGTTTACAACAAGCTCAGAGTCCCCAAAAATTGTAAGGTGAACACAACCTAAATTATAGGCATTTTCAATGCCTAGAAGTAATGCTTCAAATTCAGTGACGTTAGTGCAAGAAAAATCTAACTTATAGGAACAATTGTGAATTTTACCTATAGGAGAGTACAAGATAATACCATCTCCATTTCCTTCATTGGAGCATGAACCATCAAAGTGCATATGCCACATCCCATCCTCTAGGTCGATTTGTTCCAAGGTAGTGTTTTCCTCATCGACAAAGATGGAGTACACTCCTAGGTCCTCTTCAATATAATTTACATTAGGTTGTGGGATGCTTTCTATATGAGGTGAAATTATTCCCTCCCTTAGGACTATGATGTTCTTCCCATTCTAAGGAACAGATAAGTGTGTCCCATCGAGTGAGAGGTATCCACCTATCAAGTCTTTCCAATCTCTTCGTAAGATAATTGAATAATTACTCACTGACATGTAAATTACTTGAATATTAAGGGTTGTCCTTATTTAAGGATGTGCGCACAAAACCAAGGTCACGTCCTTGATCTCACCTATGGTTGATTGTTTTAAAATATTATAAGAGAGCATGCTTCTGTCGTTTTCATTTGTACAAGACAATCCTAGCTCTTCCATAATAATTTTCAACATTACGCTTGGGGCCAAACCGTTGTCAATCAGACAACAATGGGATATTTTTTCCATAATATTTATAAAAATGAAAAACGAAGGATTTATTACAGAGTGTCTAAAATTATTTATGTAACACCCCTCCTAGCTAAGGACAACGACTCAATCGACAGGTGAAATTTTTTTTGAGTACTTAATTTCACATAGCTTTGAAGATGTATATCAACTACATAAACCCCTAAATTTATTTTAAATTTATCTTGAAATACAAAGCAACTACTTAAACCCTAAATTTATCTTAAAACTTCCTTTAAACTAGTGCCACTTATCTTAAGTGAAGCAACTTTATTATTTATCATTACTCTACCCTCTACCCTTTTTCAAAAACCTTATTTACCCTACAAATTTTTTCAAAACCTTTATCCTTGACATCCCTAAAACTATCCTTAATCTACCCTACAGTATTTTCAAAAACTTTATTTATCTCAAACTCGTCACTCTTAGTATCACTAAAATTATTCTTAATTTTTCAAAAGCCAGTATGGCAGTATGTTCCCTACCCCCAAAAAATTCTAAAACTTGCATCAACCCCAATAGATGCAACAATATATATAATAATCGTGATATATATAATCATAGTGAGCCCTATTATATTGAGTTTATTTCATATTGGAAATTA
>JZKD02S1756438.1:40943-51319 GCA_000966675.3 Picea glauca
TAACTTTTAACTTCTTGACTTTCCCCCCTTCAGTGTGAGACTATGACCTAGTGGGGGTGCCCAGGCCACTGAGTCTCCTCATCACCTCTCTAAGAGGTGGGGGACATTACAACTTTCACCATAAGGGGACCACTTTGGAGTTCATCCATTTTTGCACCTTATCAACCATGATAAGACACTTATGATTAATCTTTGCATCGATTGGTTTCCACTTGGACATATATCATTCTCATCAAGGGCATCATATCAATCAATTACTTGACATCAATCAATGACATCAATCAAACCAAACCATTTACATCAATGACATATGATCCAACAATCTCCCAAATAATCAAACCATTGGCATCAATGACAACATGATCCAACAAGATGAACTAGCTGAATCAAAGAAAGTTCTCCTTAGATTATCTTGTTGAGTTGACAAAACAATCTTTCTTCTTCCTATTTCAACAATGGGGTTGATCTTAGGTGATAAACCTCTTCTTTTCCTTTAGGAAAAAAAAGTTATGGATGATTCCTAGGCTGTCTTTGCCTATCTTCCCATCGTTCTTGGACACTTATGTCTTGTTCAATCACTTCCCACGAGCGTTCAAGATCAACCCGGGTGTTAGCAGTTTCTAAGATGGTATTGAATAAGGTTAAAGCAATGTTGGTTTGGTATTTAAGACTGATCTCAATATTGGGTTGCCTTGTAACCGGTACTGTCATGAAGAAAATAAAATAGTCAAAGAATCAAAAGAAGAAACATAAACATATTCAATGATAATGTGAATTCAATCAACCAGAGAGATATAGAAGCTCCCCAGTATGGTCGCCAAATAAATGTTGAGGCAAATATATGATTATCTTACTCAAGCATTTTTTAATCTTTCCTCGCTAAGAGTCTAAGACAAGATAATCGGGAATATCACCCTATTTTTTATAGCCTCAAAAATATTTTCCCAATACACAAGTATTAATTACAAGTGTTTAGGCTGATTATTTTTATGAAAATAATGTTGCAAAATAACATAAAATTTTATATAATTTTCTGAAAAATATACAGATTACAAAAAATAAATGTGGAGATCAAAAGAAAAAGTAACCAAGTCACATATACACACAAATGAGATAGAATAGAAATCTTTTTTATTTCATTCCAAGAAATCAAAAGTATCTTTCTCTTTACAAAATCCCTGTGGGGGCATGGACCGAAGTCTAATTTAGAGATCCCCGATGAAAAACATACAAAAGGACTCTGACAAGAAGTAAAAACTAAACTTTATAATCTGGATCAACTTGTCCTAGACTACTTCCAATTTCACTCTGCAAAATATCCTTTATCAGCTATGAAACTTAATCCATAAACAAACAAGTATACATAGACTACCAAAGATAAATCAACATCTTTAAAAAAAGCATCTGAATGTTTTGGTTTAGTTCTGAACCTTGCTGTCTACAATAGGAACCTGTTGTCAAAAAGATAATTAGGCTCTGAATGAACTCCAGAATGAATGAAAACTGAAACTATCTTATGAAAACAAAAGAGAAAACCTTAGTATTACTTTCTCTTTCTATTCTCCTTGTCTTCTTCCTTATCATTTGGATTTTATGCATTCCAAATAAGTTGAATTAGTTCAACTACTTTCTTCAGTTAAGTTAGTTAAACTTAACTAATTTTAGTTTAGGAGAAATAATAATAATAATAATATTAAGGGTCTTTTATTTAATAATAACTAAGTAGGTGGGACCCCTTGTGACTCCCTTCTTTTATTCTTTACAAAAATAAACACAATTGGATAATCATTTAAACACATGCTACCTTGTAGCTCCCATAAATAGTTTCAAAATTTGAATATTAAATATCATAAATATTTCAAATCATATCCAAAATATGTAAATATTCACATTATCGAAAAAAAATAGCTTGATGTCCAAGACTTTATACAGACCACTGTCTTCAACAACTCAATCATAAACACATAAATTAAAATCCATACTTGCCGCTTTGAGAGGCAATCTTTCTTCTATCACTGAAGTAGCCTTTGGTTGATTTGAACCTTGAGGATTAATCTCACTAATAACATGGGAACAATCATCCTTCAGATGCATATGAAGGACATTGATTTTGAAGAGTCATTTGAAGGAGAGGAAGGGGAGGCAATAACTTTACCTTTATATTGCACACGAGGGACATCTGTTTTAGGCCATTTTATATCATGAGAGGACTGAACAGGTGAATGCACAGGGGCAATTTGAACATTAGGATTTACATGTGGTGGAGGGGGTAATGAAAAATTGGGCCAGCCACGATGGTGAGAGACGGTTGGATTGGCAATCTCTTGCCAACCATCATTCACAGGGACTTTTGGCTGCAAGGATACATGAGGAGGCATAGGAATATTGGGGATATTTTGAGGCTGGAAGGGAAGTCTCTCTGGTCAGGGTTGAACTATCCCTTTCCCAATCCAATTGAAGAACCCAGTTTGAAAAAGTTGGTTCAACTCCTGGGGGTCAACATCAAAATGAATTGAGAATCTAGGCCTTATAGGCCCTTTGTTCTAGTTACCTCTTCCTCTATTATTTCGACCATGGCTGCCTCTGCTGAAGAAACTCATCCTGTATGCAACAATTCATTAGTAACTAGCCCTTAACAAACCATACATGACATTCTATTTACATGGAACAATTTGTTTCTCAGAAATTGACATGAGACCCATGCAAATCAATCCATAATAAATTATTTAATAATTTCCAAGTGAGCAGGGGGTGGATAGGGTTCCTGGGACATCTCGAGGGATTGTAATGAGAAAAAAAGTGGTAGCATAACAGGGGATAAAAACATGAGTACTTCTCAACAATTCATTAAATAATTTAACTGTGTAATCAATACCAAAAATATCGGCTTCCACCTATTTCTGTGCCATATCTTTTGTCATGGTTATATAGAGATTTTAATTTATTTTATAGAAGAGGGTGTGTAAAAATGAAATTGGGATTATGAGGGGGCTATAATGAGTGAAAAAGTGATAGTATGAGAGGGAAAAATATGGATATTGTTCATAAAAATAAATCAAATCAGACAACAACGATAACTCTGTTCAGACCCCACAATCCAATAAGCATTCACTCTTAAACCAAAACCATTTAACTGTCACTTCTTTACAAAATGCTTGCTGACTTCAAACAAAACAATTCATATGCCTAGAATACTCAATTATAGCAGCCCTTTCATTTATACAATATCTATACAACAGTCATAATAACATCATTTCCATATTTATAATAACATTATAACCCTTTGAGCCACAATCTTTTATATTCCAATGCTAAACTTGTTTTCCTTTTAAAGAAAAATAGAAATATACACAGTGATTCCAACCATCCAAATCCAATTATTTATTCCTTAAACTCAAATAAGCATAGGCCCAATATTAACCACCAAATTTTGATTTTCCAACACTGTTTGGCACAATCCATTGGCATTAAGACTCATAATCAGGCCCCGATTCAATTACACACATGCGCTTATCAACGTAAGTCTTGATTCGAAATAACATTCGACTAATAACATGAAATTATGAGCCTTAGATTCATGTACAAACTTATTTTAAAATAAATTCCTAATAAGAGGCAGATCCAAATAATGCCTTAGGAGAAACAGAACCAAGTCATGCTCGATAGACCAAGCACACACATGTGTCTCTTTTAAACTTGACGAGACCAAGATCGTGTTAGGGTTTAACACAACAAATGGAAGTAAGAACAAATAGCTCAACGAAATGAAAATGTCCTCAGGGATGCATATAACTTGTACCCTTTTTTATTTTAAAAACTTAACAAAGAGAAATAAAAACAGATGGATTGATCAATAGATAATCTTTGAAGACAAAGGTAACTCATGCCCTTTCCAAATTCACCACAAAAATATAACCTTTAATAAAAAATCTTGATATCGAAGGTTACCAAAACATAACAGTCAGCCACCTCTAACGAAGATGAGGGGAAGCAAACACTTAAAATAATGTGAAGAGAATGCTTGAACACAACCCGTGGCCAACCAAAACCATACAAGATTCCATTTAAAATTATGGGTGATGCTAAAAACCCGACTGTACAATGCTTTCTAGTAACAGTGATAATGAAGGCAATGCCATGACAAAAGACAGTTTTTGGATCGACCAAAACAAGGTAAGAACACTTCAACTCTTAACAGTTTGCATTGCATCCTGGAGGAACGAAACATATCAACCACCGAGATGAAAAGGAGTGACAAAAACATAACACCAAGACTAATTGTAAAGCCCACACACCAAAACTTAGGGCTTGCTAAAACATCATCATAATTTTCCACAAAGAACCAGACTTAAACCCCAAGCTGACTGAACATGATTTTAACCAATAAACCAGTGCACATGCTACACACAACAAGAACATTCATTCCTTTTCTTTAAAACACCAATAGTCTTGAGTATTCATAGAAGAAATCATAAGCACAACACTGATACACAGTAAAACAAACTTAAGAAAAATACATACCTCAAGCCATTCTGAGCCAAAAATCGATTCATAACACAGAGGAGCCATCATGGATGGAAAATAAAGGAACCATACTTGTAAAAGCTTGCTTGAAGGAGAGAGTTGGACTATATCCTTCTTTCACAACCAAAAATCGCGGAGCATCAACAACCACCAGAGAGAAAAACCAAATGCAAGTATGACTAGGGTGACGGGCTCGAGGGTTGTTTGAGTGACATGCAGTAAATGTATGTTGCTTCCTTCAACCCCATTCAATTCAACGTACAAGCCAACCAATCCATCATAACATCAACCATTAATTCAAACAAATATCCCATTGCTATATCCATTACATAGTGCGCCACCTTTAGTCATGTTAAAATATTTTAACAACAACCATATGTTATAACGTAACCATATATGTCTCACACATAACCTTTAATCAAAGCGCATAAGACTAGCAGCAAGGTATATACACTTTTATTTTGTCACTATTACATGTAACCTTAAGGCTTGTAGATAATATTTTTTCCTTTTTGTTTAAGCTCCCACATCATCGTTTTGCATAAAATCATATGTAAAAAATAATCAATCGATGTTTAATGCATAAACATAGAACCTGTAAAAGAAAAATCCTTTTATCTATAGTACATGCATAATTTGCGAGTGACCATGTAGCCATACCACAATCAAACAACCATCTTATAACACCATAACGATTAGAACCATGCCTTGAATCATCAATTGTAGAAGACTGTGCTGGCATCATTATAACAACAAACAAAACTATAAGTGCAACACATCCATCATAGCACCACTAGTCTACAAGGGGGTCCCACCTACTAGTTTATTATTATTATTATAATTAAATAATAGATCTTGGCAATCATTTGCGAGCAATATTCATTGTTGCAATTTTAAGCGTCAATAGTGGGGAGCTTGTTGTATCTCACACACTCCAGACCAGACCTCTCCTATGTAATTGGTTCAGTTTGTAGGTTCATGCAGGAGCCACATGAGCTACATTGTAAGGATGCAAAGCATATCCTTCGATATGTACAGGGAACCATCACCTTTGGGATTCATTATGCAACATATTCTACATTAGATATCACCAGGTTCAATGATTTTGACTGGGATAGTGATAACACTAATCGCAATTCCACATATGGTTATTCACTCAATATTGGTTCTAGGCCTATCTGTTGGTTGAGAAAGAAGCATGCTACCATTGCTTTATCTTCAGTCGAAGAAGAGTACAGAGGGGTAGTTAACATAACCATTCAGGCTATGTGTCTACACCATTTTCTCACTGAGTTGGGCATTTAGTTTCATCGGTCGATTGTCATATGGTGTGACAACCATAACACTCTGAAGTTCTGCGGAGATCCAGTTCAGAGGCAGTGGATGAAGCACATCGATATCCATGTGCACTACATCCTCGACTTAGTACACGGGGGGATCATCGACCTATAGTTTTTTCCTTCAATAGAAAAGATGGCATACTTCTTCACCAAGACCTTCATTGAGAAGAAGTTCCATTCTCTGCGAAGTCATCTTGGAGTGAAGGACACAGTTGCCTAGAAACTGTAGTTCTTCTTTTTACATGCATTGTAACACGAGGGGGGGGGGGGGTTTCCTATGAGGTTTTCCCTCTTTCTTCACTTTGTTTAAGTGTATCTTTTGTATTTGGGTACCTAACATGGCCTCGTTGCCGAGACCCATTATTTATTTTCACCATAATGATGTTCTGGGGGGGTGTTGGAGTTACTTCACACACACCTAGGATTTATTTTTCCTAAGGTTTTTCCTTGTTTATTATTCATTATCTAGTCTCCTATATTTTAGAAATAATATTCCTCTAGGGAGAATATTCTCTTCAGTTTTCACTTTAGTTTGACTAGTTGAGTGGAGTCTAGATGTTGCATTAGTTTTGTCACCATGCAACATTGAGATCATCACCAACTAATGCGTAATAGCCTTGGTATCATCACCTGACTAGCGCATTACCCATGATTCCTTGATCTTCTACTCACTTCACTTTGTTTTAGTCAGTTAATTGAATATTGGTAGACTAGTTAACTCAGCTAGGTGGCAATTCACTCCCGTAATTGCCTGAGAGACTAGACTAGGTGGCATTTTACTCCCGTAATTGTTGGTGTGTGTCCAGATCACTCTACACCACCACTATTGTGCATTGGATTCTCCTCCAGTGTTCATTGGTTTACTTATACATAGTATATCATGTGTAAATTATTCATTATTCATTATGGTTAATGAGAATTCTTCAATTCTTTCTCTCTTGCTTCTTCTTTCTCAATTTCTCTCTGCAAATGTGTGTGGTAATTTCTAGCTAGATCTATTATGTGCAGGTTCAACACATTTACAAAATATATAGCCCGTGATTTAACTTGTTGTTCAAGAAGAAGATTCTTAGAAGAAGAATCATTTTTTGTACATAATTCTTTATTTGATAAAAAATCAAGAAAATTGATTTTTGAAATAACCCCTTCAAAAAATAAAAAGAACAAAACTTGTTTTACATTAAATTTTAGTAAGATGCTTCCATATGGGATCGGTAAGATTCATAAGGTTACAACATATTCTCTTGATGTTTCAATAGAATATATGGAAGCTAAGAATGCTAGACTTAAAGAAAGGATACAAGAATTAGAGTTCACTCTAATGCCGCCACCAATATTGGCCACCCATGTTGCAACAATTCAACCTGGTAGGAATTTTGAGAAAACTCCAGAGTCAAGTGTAAGATTAAAAGGGATCTCAAGCTTACTTACTACAACCAAATGTTATGTTGAACACAATATAAAGAAAATAATGTCTCTTATTTTAGATTCATGGGATCTAGCGAGTAATTTTGTTTCTCTTGGTTCCAGGATTCAAAACACCAGAGAATATTTGAAAGCTAATATTGAAAATGATGAAGGATTTTTCAAATATGGACTTGCCACTTTTATTATAAAGGTTTCAACAATGACAAAATATGAAAGAAAACAAGAAGACTTGCCTTCCAAAGACTGTATAAAGAAACTAAAGGCTTGTTGGATTCAAAGAATTAATGTATTAAGGGAACTATTAAATGAAATAAATGACTTAACATCCAATAAGACTAAGGATTATTCTAAATTGGCCAAATTAGATATTGCGGGAAACACTATTGAAGTAGAATATCCAAAGTTAGTATCAAATTCAATGCTTCAAACAAGACAATAGTTCGAAGAAATTGTGGAGAATTTAAAGAAATTATCAACAAATAAGTTCAATAGTATGATTGGATATAGTGAAAATGACATTGATAATTGGCTTGTTGAATATGCCAATAGAAATAAAGATATTGAAACTACTTTGAAAAATATTTCTATTGACTATAGAGAATATGAAAATGAATTATTCAAAATCAAAGTCAAACAAGAGGTGATTGTTGCTCCTTTGTGAGAATATATTGAAGAATCGTTAAAAAGGGATATAATCAAGATTATCAAAGGTCCAATGGAAGTAGTTAATACTGGTCAAATAATGCCAACAAATAGATATACAAAAGGAACATAAGAAAGAAAATTAAGTGGGAGAGATTCGTCACAATAAGTCTAAAGATCATATTTATCCTCAAAATCGTCTTTTTCTAGATTGAAAATCACCCAGTTATGTTTATTATTTATTTGAATAACATAACATATTTTTTTTCCTTTCTCTCTTTTCTTTTCTAGGTTTAGCGTTTCTTTCTCCTTGATCAAATTACTTCATTCTATTCTCCTCTTTTTATTTTATGGTTTGTGGGAGCCCCAATCCCAGTCCTTTTGGACAAACACATTAATTTTCATTAGACTGTAAAGACTTTATTATTTTTTAGAAAATCCCAAAGAACCAACTTGGGGTTAATTTTGAATGTATCTTTGAACTATAAGTATTTGAGGATAATATATTTGAAATTGAATCATCAAAATCTTATTTTGATTCTAATGAAAAACTCTTTTAAGGCTCTCTAATTTTTGTGCCATTTCTTTTCTTCCTATAAATGTGATAAAATGTATGTCATGGATGTGATGAATGTGAGATATGTTTTTATTTTCTTATAATGTATGATCAATATATATTATTTCTGCTAATTTTATGACTGAATATTCTTGGTCCTCTTCTCAGGATTTTTTTCTATGTGTGTGTTTATGAATTTTATTTTAATTGAGCGATAAATATTTTGGGGTTTGCTTCATAACACTCTCCTATTTATATATATTGTCTCAAAATAATTTCAAGAAATATCTTTTAGAAAAAATTCAAAGAGGAGTACCACCTCTATAAAAATGCAAGTGGATTTATATTCTCGCGAGGTTGTTGTTTTGGTCTTAAAAAACTCAAACATGAACATTTTTGGCAATCATACCAGGGAAAAAGAAGATAGAAGTTGGTTTTTGACCAAAATTATTTAAGACTCAGCCTCAACCTGATCAACCCCAACTACAAATTGGATTTGGAAATAAAAGAAGTTTTTTACACCAATTGTATTATCTTGTGATGACAACAACCCAAAATCGAAAATAATTAGAAATATCTTGGCAAAACCCTGTCCAAGAAGAAGAAATATAGATACCAAGGAGACAATTGCAAAGAACATAAAATAGAAATCAAAACTGGAAAGATATAAGGAACCCATAACCAGAAGTAAAAGTAAACAGTTTCATCTTCTAGAAATTGAAGAAAATCATTTTGAAAAAAAAGAGAAAGACCCAGCTATGGGTGACATAAATGAAAATGAGGATCATGAATAAATACATGGAGAAAGGCATGAAAGACATATAAATTCAAGAATAAGTCTTAGAGACTCCCCTCTTAACCTTCAAGGAGAACAACATCAACTTCCAACTCTTCCACAAGGAACATTGTCGATATTTTCAAGGGATGGAGCAATAGATCCCAAAATACATATGGATTTATTTTTGGACTTGCATGATTTTCATTTGATAGAATATGATGATTTAATGGTAAGACTGTTCCTTCAGACTTTGATTGTTCAAGCATATGAATGATATACATCCTTGCCTACAAGATCAATTGGATCATTTGATGATCTTGAAACAATATTTTTTAATATATATGCTCCTCCGATAGCATACCATACTCTCCTCACACAATTACTCAAATATGCCTGAGAAAGAATGAAACAATTTGAGATTTTAATTTAAGATTTTATAATGCATTGAATAAAATTCCAAAGGAACAAAATCCAAATGCTCTGGTAATACTTAGGTGTTATAAGAATGCAATTCCATCTAATGTAAAGTTTTCTATTATAGCTTCTCAAATTGAAACTTTACGTGAATCAATGGAAAAGGCTAACAAAATGGAAGATATTATGTTGGAAACATGCATTGACCTTGATATCATCCTTTGGAAGAGTCCAAATACAAATGGACAATTTGGCCATTTCAAATTAAGAATCTTCAAGTTCAAAGAGAAATGAAGATAAAAAAACATGTCATACTGAAAATCAAGGAGTTGGAGGAGGTTTTTCAAAGGAACTATCCAAAATGTAAAGAATTATCCCATTGTAGCACAATAAACTCGACAAAGGATGGAAATAGCTCAGATGAACCAGAAAATCCAAAAAATGCAAAATGAAATAACAAGATTGAGAAGAAATGTTAATTTTATTCTTAATCCAAGAGTGCCTATCCAAGAGAAAAGGAGGAATCCAATCCAAGAACAAAGGATCATAGGTGATGGTACCATCGATGAATTCAAACAAAGGGTGCCAAGAGTACCAAATCCAAACACTGTAATATCATAAAATGATTTTGAATACCAAGATTATGATCAAGAGGTTGATTACATTCAAGAAGAAATTATTGAATCTATACAAA
>JZKD02S1756438.1:70586-80663 GCA_000966675.3 Picea glauca
GTGGCCCCTTTGCGGCTCGGGGGGCTGAGGGGGAAGCAAAGTACCCCTAGCGTTTGGCTGGGAGGTACCGGTGAGTCCTCTACGGTCGGCACAGAGAAGGATTGCACGGAGCGCGGACAACCTTCAGAGGAGGAGAACAGGCAAAGGTACGCCCTTCGGTAGAATGAAGGATAGTGTAAATAGTTGTTAACATCCTGGACGGAGTAAAATGGCTTGGTTCTTATTATGACTGTGTAAATTAGTGTTTATCTTGGCGTGGGCTGTTTTTAAAATAAATATATGTATATAGATATTGCATTGGGGTTTAAGTGCTGGCAAATCTAATTTCTGGCATGTACGCCGTTGTTGAATGTTCAAATGAAGATGTTATACTTTAAAATGAAACTGTTTCCTGTTCGAGTGAAGGGTTTAAACTTTAAAGAATTCAACAAACTGTAATCGGGTCTGTCCTGCGACTTGGTTTTAATGACCATGGTATTTTATTCTTTTTTCTCTACTTGGTGCAGTTTGGCAAACTTGTTTTGGGTTTATGGTGTTTCGTCTTTTTTCTCTACTTGGTACAATCTAGAAAACTTGTTTTGGGTTTATGGTGGTTCGTCTTTTTCTCTACTTGGTACAATGGTAGGGTTTTTGGTAATAGTTTTGGGTATAGTTACTTCGTTTTTATATAAATGAGTTCAGTTTTAGGGTTTTGGGCAATCTATTGGGGACTTGTGGTTATGTATTCGGGTCCCTGGGCGTTGCATTTTTTGGGGGGGTTTGAATTCTGGACTGTGGGCGTTTTTATTTTTACTCAGTGGACGAAAGCCTGCTTGGTGGGCATCTCAATTCCTTTGGGGCGAATTCATTGGCTGTGGGGGGTTCTTCTTTATTCACTGTGGGCCTCGAGGTATGACGGTGTGATGTTATTTCAGTGGGCATTCTATTACAGTGCGTTCCTAATTAGTGCGTGTTGTTTACATTACCGCGCGTTTTTCCTTTATTACAGTTCGCCCCTTTTGTCTCAGTGGGAGTTTAATATGGATGGGGCGTTTAGACCCCTGTAGCTGTAGATTAAATTACAACGCGTCTATATTTTCCTGGGCGTGCGTGTGCTGCCAGAGCAAATTCGTTTGGTAATTGTTATGAGAACTAAATGATGGCTGTTAAAATTACTATAAGTGAATTACCATATTCCTCCCTTCCACATGGAGAATAAACAGATGGAATTACTTTCGGATGAACCCTTTAAACCTTTCAATTCTTTCGTTGTGTGTATTTTAAAATAAAGTGAAACAATATTTTTTTTTATATAATGAAATCTGCCTATTATTTTCTTATAACTGAACTGAAACCCTCTCTCATTCCTTTTTCCAATCAAACAGTTTTTATTTCTATAACTGGAATCCTCTCTTATTCCATTGTCGACGGTGGAATTGAGACTCACACAGATAACGCAAGGGAGTTCTCAAAGTCTCGAGAGGTTTAGTTTTTCTTATTTTCCTCGAAACAACACTAAACACATGATTAAAATTCAACTAATAAATAGACGTGACGAACAGTCCATACCTCTAGTACTCCACATAAAATTAAAGCCTGATCTCATGTCAAACAATTATTCAGAACTGAGATGGCAATTATTCAGAAACTGAGGATTGTAAATTCTTTTGGTTCTAACTAAATCATCTTAGCGATTGAAGGCAATCCTAAAGATAGTAAACCACCCCTTTATTAGGCAGAGGAAAATTTCTGATATAAAATCTAGGCCTGATTTGGTGGGGTAAAAGTATTTCCTTCCTAATTGTTTTACCTTTTACTAGAATTCTATTGTTCGGCAACTACCCTTCCACTTAAGCGAATCTCTAAATTATGGGAAAGGAAAAAGAAAAAAAAACATTATCGACCTTTATTGTAAGTTATGGGCAGTATAGACCTTAAGTATTTCATGACAACCCTCTGCTTTAATTAATCAAGCATTCACCTTCTAGTTAGCATTCATGCAGCTTACTACTTTTGGTTATTCTTAATATAGCAATCTACTTTATTTTAAAAGGGCAACCTATCCTATTTCAGTCAGCATTCATTAACAACAGATCTCTTATTTAGTTAGTATTTGATATAGCAAGCTACTTAAGTTAGGAATGGGTTAGTTAATGTTAAAACAAGCAATAGAGTTGATGTAATAGGGTGTGAAAGTGAGGTAACCTAATTGTTAAAGTACAGTTTAAAGTAATATGGGTTTAATGGCAATAACTGTTAGAAGGTTATGGTTGATAAGGTGATAATTGTTAAAGTAATTGTTGAATTATCGAAATGGAATGTAATTATATGGAATGGATGGTTAAGGTAATGTTAAGGTAATGTGGGGATTTGCTTATGTCGGTGCTAACCTTCAAAGTAAGGTAAATGTAGTGGGTTCAACATTTGGTAATAATAGCTAATTTTATGGTTACTTCGTCGCAAGGATATTGATGTAAAATGTGAAGTTTTTATTGTTCTAGGGTAGTGTTATTGTGTTTTTATCATATGGGAAATGTACCAGATATAAGGTGATTGTGATGTAATTGCAATATCATTTGTAATGTAAATTCATGGTAGTTTATCGTTGTACCCGACAAATGTAATATCCTCGCCCTTGAAAATGCATGCAGCCTTGAGAACATAAGAGTGTAAGGTCATTATTATTTGTTACCTTGTGGTTGTAGTATAAAGCTAAAGGACATCAGAAGGACTTTTTAATTACCTTATAATTTCAACACAAAAGGGTAAGGCCCTTAAGCTAAGGGCAAATGTAATTAGATTTACCTTATGCTAATGTACTCACGATTAATAAAATTAAATGGGAGATTGGCTAATAATAAATCACGGTTGAGTCATAGACATTTCCTTGTCATCATTTTAGTGGTCATTGTCTGAGTCCTGTCTTGCGCCTTCCGTAGAAGACGTGGATGCCCCTTTTATTGTTGCGCGGGGTTGTAATAATTTGTTGAGTGGACTGCTTGTGTTGGGTGGGACGTAGACACCTCCGTGTAGCCTTAGTATAGAAGTATGTGTGGTGATTATTTTCGCGAAGGAATCCAGTGCCGTATCAAGAGTCTCGGTACCTTTAAAGGCAGGGTTTCCACTCTTGCGACACACCTAACGGAGATTACTAGTTCCTGCCTGAGCAGTCGGCCAGGAGCCTATCTGACCTTCTCTCTCTCCGGAGCAGAGAAATAAGATTCAACGCCCTGCTTTCCTGTGTAGGAATAGTAAGATCTACTACTAGGGATCCTTCCCTCTGTGTTCGTTCTGTGCATTACCCAGTATGTCGTTAAATGTTTGCGTTGTGTGCCTTATGTCTTGGGTCGTTCATTGCTTTTAGCTACTTGTTGTGTGCCCTTGTCTTCTTGCGGTAATCTTCGTGGTGGCATCTTGTTAGTCGTTGGCGGTGACGTAGAGTCATGTGTGTCTGTTACCCCTCTTACACGTGCGCACACACCTTAACACACCAAATAAAAATAAAAATAAAAATAAAAAAATTATGTTGTCAGAGTCGTTGTCGAAACTAGGAGGGTGTTACAACAACGAAATGAAGCATTACATAAAATGAATCAAAGGAAACAAAGTGTTAAAAAATGTTTTGATCAAAGAACAACAATGAATTTTTTTAGAAAGGGGAATTAGTATTACTCTAGAATAAATCTAAAGAGAAACCCTTTATGCATACAAAGTTTGAGGCATTATGGATTGGGCCTTATATCATTGAAAAACACTTGGGGTACAATTCTTATTTTATAAAGGACATGACAGGAAAAATGCAAGCATTTCCAATCAATAGCCAACATATTAAAAACTTATTTGCTTAATCAATATTTTCCCTCACCTGTACACAGTTTTCATTTTTATTATACATCCTTCTTAATTTTTTCATTTGTTTTATTGACTCCATGCCCAATAGGTGAGATTCTGGGTTCTTGGTAACCCACGGGGGGTCACCATCCCATAGTTGGAGCCATTTGTTGACCTATTTGTAGCTTAATATTTTCCTCTTGTTTCTCTTTACTTAGAATTTTTTTGAGTCATGGTGGGTATAATTTATTTCCAAAAGAATTCCACATTCTACAAAGTGTACCTCCCTTCTCCACCACATACAAAATGTACCAACACTTAACCATTTTCTTGTTATTTTGTGGGTTTTCAGGTTGGCAGACTCACGAGTTCATTTACGTTTCATTGTAAATCCGTTGCAGCAACACCTAACCATTTTTCATGATTTTCTTTACATCGTGGGTTTCTGGGTTTCCGAACACACAGAATCATCTTTTCGTTTTCTCCACACCCATCGTCCCACCACCCCGCCATTCTAAATCCTTTGTCACATTTTTCAAAATTTATTTAATGCTACCATTACAAAAAGTAACTGTTCATTGAATTCTATAAAGGTAGTTGTTGATTGTATACTTCTCAAGGTAATATCATTAAATGTGTATTAACTTCTCCATCCAAAAGAACTCAAGTCATATTACTGAATAAGATTTTATTCCAATATTCTAAAGAGTTATATACAGAGTTCGCTAGATACACTGAGATGGTCATGAGAAAGAAACAGTTATGTGGAGATACGTTGAACCTGTTCATAATGGAAGACTACAATTTTCCCTAGTCAAGGTCTTATTGGTATTTCACAACATTGCCTCTACTAGAAAGAAACTAGAATAAGACTTGGACATTAGGTATCACTCTAGATGGTTGCATTCTAGAAGTGTTCAACTACAAAGACATAGTATCTTGGTGTGTTGATAAATTTATTCAAAATTGACGAGCAATTCTACTACATAAAGGATCTTGTATCTATTTATCTCCTTCAACTTTCAGGAAGATGTTAAAATTAATAGAGTCAATTATTACATTCAAAGGAGATGAAGCTAGAAGTTTTCAAAAATAAAATAACAATGGAATAAAGCTTCTGCAAGAATACTTAGAAGAGCCTTCAATAATTCCAGAAGATATATCAAAAATTCAGGCCAATTCATTTAAAAATCCCTATCGAGAAGTAGCATGGATGTTTGATAGAATTACATGACAAGAGTCTATGGAAACCATTCCTTAACTAGTTCTTTATATTTTATATTTTACAATCCATGAAGAAGCGATTTTCGATTAGGGAAAAATAATTTCCATTGAAATTTCTTCGCAACTATCAAGATTTAAAGAAACCAAGAAGTTTTACATGGATTTTTACTTGATTTTCTCTATTACTTACTATCATACTTTCAATGGGTTGAACATTGTGACAAAGGGTAAATTGTAATGTTGACCCTGCCATAATTTGGTATCAAGCCATGTGGAGAAAAAAGGCTTCTCATTTATTTTATGAAGTATATAATGAATTTGTGTTTGTTTTTAAGAAACTCGTGTTTGGAGAAAATACATCCAGATTGTCATAGGAAGCATTAATTTTTCTGGATAAAAAGGGGATTATGGAAAAAATGACAAATATAATATTTTAAGGATCTATTTTTCTCATGAAAAAACCATATAGAAAAAAACAATATATCTTCCTTACTATGTTCTAGATAAATTATTTGTTGTTGAAGTGGTAAGACAATACAAATCTTGGTTGAATCTATTTTATGATAAAAAGAAGAAACAATTTATCCCTTTACCTTCGAAGGTTGACAAAAGTTTTCTAAGCAAACATGCTAAAATTGATGAACATGCTACACAATTCGATCAATATAACATGAAATTTGCAAAAGAGATGAAGGGTTTTGATCCTAATCATATTTTTCATGATCATATGGTATTGTTTGGATTCAATAATACACTTATTAATACTTTCATATTTGGAGAAGAAGAAAGAGACAACCATGACCCCCCGGCTGAATGCATTGAAAGGAAAGCAGGTGACATTGAAAGTATCATAAGTACCATGTACTAGTATAAGAAAAAGGGTAAACCATCTAATGAAAGGAACACCTGGTCTCCTATGGTTTCTAAAAAAAGAATGCAATGTAGAAATAATTCCCAGTCTAAAACATCTCAACATAGAAGGTCTGCAATTAATAACTTAGATGATTGAGGTGATAAAAACCCTCCTCGACAAAATTTGGAAAAACCTCACAAGTTGCAAGTAAAAAGAAAAAGGACTAATTCTCAGCAAGACATTGAAGACAAAATATATAAAAGTGAAATTCATCCTGAAGATATGGACCTAGAAGTTGATATAGAAAATATTCATTTTCCAGATGACGAGAATATACAGCCTTTGATTGAACTCATTTTTTAAGAAGAAGAGTTCTCAGAAGAAGAATAATTTTGTGCACATAATGGTTTATTTGATAAAGACTGAAGAAAATTGATTTTTGAAAGAACCCCTTCAAAAAATAAAAAGGGAAAAACTTGTTCTACATTAAATTTTATCAATATGCTTCCATATGGGATCGTTAAGATTCATAAGGTTACAACAAATTCTCTTGATGTTTCAATAGATGATATGGAAGTTGAGAATGCTATAACTAAAGAAATGATACAAGAATTAGAGTTTACTCTAATACCATCACCAATATTGGCCACCCCTGTTACAACAATTCAACCTGGTAGGAATTTTGAGAAAACTCCCGAGTCAAGTGCAATATTAAAAGGGACCTCAAGATTACTTACTACAACCAAATGTTATGTTGAAAAAAATATAAAGAAAATAATGTCTCTTATTTTAGATACAAGGATCTAGAGAGTAGTTTTGTTTCTATTGGTTCCAGGATTCATAACACCAGAGAATATTTGAAAGTTGATATTGAAAATGATGAAGGATTTTTAAAAGATGGACTTGTCACTTTTATTATAAAGGCTTCAACAATGACAACATATGAAATAAAACAAGAAGACTTTCCTTCCCAAGCCTATATAAAGTGACTAAAGGCTTGTTGGAATCAAAGAATTAATGTTTTAAGGGAATTATTAAGTGAACTAAATGACTTAACATCCAAGAAGGATGGGGCTTATTCTAAATTGATCAGATTAGATCTCGTGGGAAATAAAATTGAAGTAGAAGATCCAAAGTTAATATCAAATTCATTGCTTCAAACAAGACAACAGTTCGAAAAAATTGTGGAGAATTTAAAGAAATTATCAGTAGAGAAGTTCAATAGTATGACTGAATAAACTAAAAATGACATTGATAATTGTCTTGTTGAATATGCCAATAGAAATGAAGATATTGAAACTAATTTTCAAAATCTTTCAATTGACTATAGAGAATTATGAAAATGAATTGTTCAAAATCCAAGTCAAACAAGAGGTGATTGTTGTTACTTTGCGAGAATATATTGTGCAATATTCATGATGTAATATAATATGCAGAGCATAAATATTTAGCAAGAAATGGTAGAAAAACAATGATATAGCTAGGACAATACTAGAATAATACCAGAAAGAGCACCTTTATTAATGATAGCAATGTTCACTTGCCTCTTCGAAGGGGAAACCTCCAACAGAGTAGAGATATATTACAATAATATCCAAGATGAAAATATCCAATGCCTCCTACTCTTATTTATACTAATTCTACCTTCTAAGAAAACTTCTAGAGGAAGATCTTTCTAGAAGCAAAATCTTCTATTAGGTCTTCTTACATTGACTTATTCTACTTTATTTATTAGGCCTTCTTAACTAATTTTGGCCTTTATTACATAGAAAACATATCCTACTAACTAATGAACCATGAAGAGGGGTTAGGATTGGATCCTAAAATTCCCTCCCCTTTCAAAAGAAGCCTTGTCCTCAAGGCTGAAGGTGCAGAAACTGTTGGAGTATGGTCGTTGGTTCCCAAGTTGCATCCTCTCATGATGTGTAATTCCATTGGATCAACACTTCCTTGACATTTATTCCACACAAATGATGTTCACAGGTATTGAGGACCACTTCTCGTTGGAGAAAGAGGGAGCCTTCTTCATCTAACTCTGGAATTTTGTCCCACCACTTTCTTCAGACAAGAAACATGGAACACTCGATGGATTTTAGAAGTAGTAGGAAGGGCCAATTTGTAGGCCACTAAACAAATACGCTTGATGATCTAGTAGGGCCCATAAAATTTGGGTGCCAACTTGTGATGCCCTGGGCTTTGAGAGATGTTTGCTTGTAAGGTTGGAGCCTGAGAAACACCTGATCACCTCCTTGAAAAACCATTTTTGAATGATGTTGGTCCACCTGTTGCTTCATGAGATATTGGTCCATGTGGAAGTTATCCTTTAGAGCTGCTAGGGTGGTTGTGAGAGCTTGCAAAATTGTATCAATAGATTGGAACTTTGATGTGCCTAGAAGATAGGTAGTGATTATAGGTGGGAGTTGTCCATACACTACTTCATATGGGGTCATTTTAAAGGATGTATGATAGGAAGTATTGTACCACCATTCTACCAAGGGAATCCATTGCACCCATTAGTGTTGTTTGTCTGAAAAAAAAGCACCACAAGTAGGTTTCTACAAATTTGTTGACCACTTTTGTTTGGCCATCAGACCGGGGGTGATATGTTGTGCTCATGTTCAATTGGGTGCCCTACAATTTAAACAACTCTTGCAAAAATTCATTGGTGAAAGTTGGGTCACGATTAGATACAATAGAGGTGGGCACGCCATGTAACTTGAAAATCTAATCAAGAAAAACTTGTGCTGCTAGTGTCGGTGTGAAAGGGTGGGGTAAGGCACAAAACTAAGCATACTTGGAGAGGCGATCAACCATCACCATGATGACGAACTTGTTCCTAGATTTAGGAATGCCCACTATAAATTCCATGGATATGTTTGTCCACATAGAAGATGGAATGGGTAGGGGTTGTAGGGCTCCTGGAGACTTGATAGTTTCACCTTTATTACATTGACAGACCTCACATTCATTGACAAAGTGAAGGATATCCTTTTTCATTCCTTTCTAGAAAAAATAACGACGGGAATGAGCATATGTGTTTTGGAATCTCGAGTGATCCACAATAGCTGATGAGTGAAACTCATTTAAGAGCCTCGGCTTGAGTGCTGAAGAGGGTGATAGAACCAGGTGATCCTTATATCTGAGAATATTGTCCTTCCAAGTGTAGCCGATGGGAGGATTAGGGTCCTCTTGAAGGTTCTAAATTAACCTCAATATAGTCGGGTGTATTAGCCACTCTTGGCGTACTTCTTCAATCCAATTAGGTACCGATAAGGATAAGGAAGAGAGGGAGCCATCCTACTCATATTGTCTTGAAAATGCATCAGATACTATATTGTATTTTCCCTTTTATATATGATTTCATAATAATAACCAAACATTTTGGTCAACCACTTGTTTTTTTCTGGGGAGGATAACCATTGCTCCAAAAGATACTTTACACTATGGTGATTTGTTTTGATTTGAAAAGGATGTCCCAAAATATATGGTCGCCATGTGTGCATTGCATGGAGAATGACCATTATTCTTTTTCATACATAGATATGCCCATATTGCAACCACTCAACACTTGGTTAGTAAAGGCCAAAGGTCAACCATATTGTGTGAGAATTGCGCCTATACTAGTGCCAGAAGCATCTGATTCCACCAAAAAGGTTTTGTTGAAGTCAGGAGATACTAGTACATGAGTAGTGCACATGTCCCTATTTAGCTCCGTGAAGGATTGTTCAGTAGAAAGTGTCCAATGAAATTCATTATTCTTAAGAAGGTCGGTCAAGGGCTTAGAAATGTTTCCATAATGGTGGGGAAATTTCCTGTAATATCCCGTGAGACCGAGAAAACCCCTTAGGCACTTTAAGGTTGTGGGATGTGGACACTCCTGGATAGCTTGTATCTTTTTGGGGCCCAATTTTACCCCGTATCAACCCACAACGTGTCCTAAGTATTCCACTTCGTTGGCTCCAAAGGAACATTTGGTATTTTTGACAAACAATTGGTTTTCTTGTAGCAAGTGAAGGAATTTTTCCACATGAAGAAGGTGGCTATCCCAAGTGCATTTGTATATGAGGATGTCATCAAAGAAAACCAAGACAAACTTCCAAAGGTAAGTTTTCAATATTTTATTCATGAGACTTTGGAAGGTGCATGGGGCATTGCAAAGGCCAAAAGGCATGACCAAGAATTCATAATGG
>JZKD02S1756438.1:94333-109567 GCA_000966675.3 Picea glauca
TATTTTATTTTTATAATTTCATTTGTTTTTTTTTTTGATATTTTTTCTTTTTTTGATTTTCTTTTTGAATTTTTTTCTTCCAATTTTTCTTGTCTTTTTTTAAAACTTGTTTTTAAATTTATCTTAAATTATTATTATTATTATTATTGTTGTTTTACAAAAATGAAGAATATTTTTTATTAATAAAATTGTGTGCAAGCACACACGAAGATTACATCCTGTCTCTGAATCCATATAAATTGTCTAGATGAAATATATTACATGCTTCTTCATACTGATTTAGAAAAATTCTCATGCACACTACAAAACATCTTGGTCTAAGTATTGAGTAGATTCTATAATAGAAACCTAGTACACAAATGCAAAAAACATAAAAACTAATTAGAGGAGTCATGACCAAAGTTAGAATTATTTCCATTATGTGCTTCCAAAGAAAGAAAATTGAGGTGTAGATGCTAAAGGGGTTCACCTTTACCATCCTATGAGTTTGATTGATTGTCCACCATGAGACCCTTATCTTTCAGATGGGATTGAATTCCACCTTCTTCATCTTCTATATTGCTTATGGATTGTTTCAAATTTTCCACATATGAGAGAGGGAGAGTTAGGTAACCATGTTGAAGCTCCTAGTTCCATTCAAAATAATGTCCTCCACCTTTTGATTTGTGCCCAGATTCACTAACATGTCCACTTCCTTGTTGCAATCCCGATGGACATGAAAAAATTCGATGGAATGGAAAGAATTCAACTCTAGAAATGTTCTTTGGAATATGATCTTGATCCTATCATTAGAGGGGATATTTTGAACATGATCTATGGAGATAACAATTTGAGAGTCTCCTATGACTATAATATCCAATATTCCCTATTGTTTGGACATATTAATACCTTTGAATAGAGCATACACTTTCTCTTTATTGTTGGAAGCGACGCCCAAGCTCCAAGAAAAATATTTCCTAAGGCTTCCTCCAACGACAAGAAGAATCCCACCAACACCTGCCTGCTTGTTATAGTGTTAATAACCCCCTAATCCTTTGTACATCATCTCCTAGAGGTTGCCTACCCAATTCAACTACTTCCATCACTTTCTCCCTGAGTTTCTAGCCTAATTTCCCTTTAGTAGATTTTGTCCTTTATCAAGCCTGTGATTTAAAGGATTGGTCGCTCTTTATGGACAACCAAATCACGACCGGGTCACTCTGTCTGTGTGCACATGTCACACCCAAACCTATAAACTCCCATTTTTGCAGTTGGTTGCAATGGATGAGACCTTCCTATGATTTCTCAGGGTTTAGTATCGAGAAGGATTCTATTATGAACTCGAGGATATTATCCTACTAACCATATTGCCTTATCCCTAAAGCACTATAATAACCAAGCCATTTCCCATGGGAAGGGGGAGGAAAGAACTAACAAGGTTACTCTAGTATTTTGGTTGCAAGGCTTGGGAAAGGAGCTTGGAAGAAGGACATATCTCCAATTTACATTTGTAAGTTGTGATATTGCTTATTTTATTAATAGAAGATATGATGGATGTTTCCCTCTAATTGATTGTTTATGTAAGTTCATGTTTTCATTGATAGAGAATTGGTATGATTATGTGTTATGACCTGTTATCAAGTCTAGAAGCATCATTTATTCATGTACTTATTTATGTCTTAGGTATAAGAAGAACCTAAGGGACCTCAGCTCTTGTAGGGTGTAAAATCCCTAAAATGGATTGGCGACCATACTGGGGAGATCACCCTTTATGTTCTTTTCTTTCTTCTTTATGTTCTTTCTTTCTAAGATATTTACCCATTTAAATGTACTGATTTGATTTCCACCTTTGCTGTACTCTTTGCTGAGTCTAGTTGAAGAAACCTCTACCTTGGATCTGATAGATCTCATCCTAGATCTAGATTTTTCCCATTTATCTATTTCGGTCACGATTTCTTAGTGTACACAGAGTGACCCAAGCCTTCCTGGTCATGAATTTCCTTCCTTGGAGTAGTGACCATCCCTGCTCCCAAGTTTACCAAGAGAAACCATACATTTTTGTCGCCATGTTCCTCTTACTGGATCACCGTGTTCCTCTTACTGGAGAGTTATCCTTGAAAAAAATTAGCCATGTCCTTTTCCATTGGTCTCCTTCAACACTCCAGACCTGTTTTAGGGCTGTCTTATTGATTTTGTTTCAAATTCTTTTGAAATTTCTGAAATTTATCTTTTTTTTTTTTTTTCCATCTCATGTGATTGATGGGTACAACTAGAATCGTCTAGTCTAATCCCTTAAATTAAGTAGAAGGATATCCATAGCTGACTCATAATATTATTTCACAAAATATGTCATTTTATTATACAAGTATATTTTTCATTAGTTTAAATGCTTGTTGTTTCTCGAATCATTTGAGAACCCTTCAAACTATTATCTAGACTCGAAATATTTTGTGTGATTTAAGTTTGCATGTTTGGTTTTTTCTTCCAAATTTCGCATTCATTACAAAACATTGTTGATTGAAAGTGAAGGTTGAAGAAGAATTTTTGTTTCAATTTTCATGTAGTTTGAAAAAGGAAAAGAAACAAAAACATTGCATTTAGAGTGCTTTAGAATATGGTTGAAAAAATTTGTAATTGGTTAGGAATTTCGTAAATCATTCAATAAGTTTGGTTGGAAAATTGTCCTTTTCTCTCATTTGCAAGAATCGATATACATTAGAGTGTTCTCTTACATGCAAAGAAAAATGAAATATTCTCTTCTCCCTCCCGTAAATAGGATTCATCGAAAATAAAATGATTGAAATTTCATTCTTTTGCACCTATTTGGAGAAGAGTCTTTTCACCTCATGAGTTTCACTTCCACACAACCTTTTGAGTAAAGAACAACTTTAAAAAAGAACACACGTTAATACAATTTACTAGACTTTTTATTTTCTAAGAAAACCAACAATAGTATAGGTTTAGGGTCTTTGGACTAAGATAACTAAGTAAATTTTCCAAGACCACGAAAACAAACCACAAAACACTAAAGAGCACTTAAATCCAACTTTCGTATAGGCATATCCGAGAACCCCCTTTCACACAAGGGCTACACACGAGGTCGCATGCAGATGGGAAACAAAGATTAACCCTTTGAGGCTTAATCAAACTTAGTGTAATGATAGTATATTGAGGATTCTTCTTAAGAATTGGTTGTTTCCATTTGGTCTCGAAAATTTGTGAATCCCGAATTCGTTCAGGGTCCTCTGGAGATTTTTTCAGTCCTCTTGAGGAATTCCAGACTTGATATCCTACCCATACCGTCAGACCCAACTGTCGACTGTACCTGTCTAGAGGCTGACTGGGAGTTGGTGACCTTAGTTTCCATAATATTTAGGGATTTTACACAAGGTGACAACGAAGGGGAGTCTTCATTGTACCTAGATCAGACGTTGGTCAAACTCACTCGGGCTCCTTGGAGGGAAACCCACAGATAGACCATCAGGGAGCTTGCACCAAGGTGTAAGTATATTAACTAGGCCACCAATGTAACTAATCCACCCACTTATCCTATCCCCTTCTCCCATGCTACCATGATGTTGTATTTCATCACCAACTAGTGAGCTCATGGATAAAAGCTTTGGTTTGTTTGCTTGATTCCTAGATTTCTTATCACTTGTTGTTTATTTTCTTTAGTTGGACTTAGGAATTTCATTTGTCATAACTCAATCCTGGCCGACCAAGACCTGCGTAGGTCTCGGAGGATGCAAGGTTTTCCTCCTATACATTACAAAACCTTTCCTCCCAACTCGCCCGAAGACCATCCTCGAGAGGAATTCCATGAGGAAAAGTACTATGAAGCTGGAAGTTTTGTTACCCCTTTGCTTGAACGTCTATAAGGATACAATTTTCGAGAGGGATTTATACTCCATGTAAATCCGCCCTTGACTAACCCTTTTGGTCCCCTCCTCATTCGGGTAAACTTTGGCGGAAAACATGAACTTGATATTGATTATCCTCGTCTCCCACTTGTGCCTTGTGAAGATGTTATGAGAATGGAAACCCAACAAATCAATTTATCTGAAGGTTTCACCACAACACCACGGGTTTTGGTCCATATGACCCTATGAAAACCCATAAACAACCCCACAAAATCCTCAATTGATTAGATACAACTATAGACTTTACTTTTAAACTCTTGCAATGAGATCAATCACATGCCTCTTCATGCACCCCTCATCCCCCCATATTTGAAATCTCCCATATGTTTTAAACTTATTTCCCCTGCCCCTCCCCCATCCACTCTACATTACAAGAGGCTCAATTGAACTTCTCCCCAACCCAAACATAAACATTGACATCCGTATCACATGTTTTCCCAACCATGTTACCACCACCTTCAAGAACACAACCTTTTAGACCCCCCATTGGAGGGAAACCTTTATTTACCCCGTTGTTCTTAGAAGGAGATACCAAAATTTTTGGACAACAACCTTTAATGGGAGGATTTCCTTCCCAAAGAAATCAACTAATGGGTTTAGGAAAACAAACATCTATGAGCCAACCTTTCACTCAGGGACAACCCCTACACTTAGGAAAAATATCTGACCAACATCCAGTCAGGGGGAAACCCTCGACTTCCAAATAATTTTTAGTGGGGGAATACCCTCCTATCAGGAGCCAAAATTTATTTGACTGGGGGTAACCACCCACTGGGGGCCAACCCCCATCCACAGTGCCATATTCTCTCTGGGGGAAACAATTAACTAAGGGAAAACCCCAAGCTACCGAACAACACCCAACATGGCACCAAAATATTCCTTCAACCACCAACCAACTATTTGGCCACCCTTACCTAGGAATAGAAAATACTATATGGAACCAAACTCAAAAACCTGCCAATCTTACAATTTCCACTCAACCAAAAGGACCCCCTAGAGGACCTCCTTATGGTGGTGGACCCCTTGGTGGACCACCCCATGGTGGAGGGGGACCACCCTATGATGGTGGACCCCTTGGAGGACCACCCCATGGGTGAGGAACCCCTGGGGGAACACCCTATGGAGGCAAACCTCCTAGAGGACCACCCTATGGAGGAGGACCCCCTAGGAAACCACCCTATGGTGGTGAACCTCCTGGAGGAGAACCCTATGGAAGAGGACCCCCTCTGGGACCATTCTATGGAGGGGGACCTCCTGGAGGACCAACTTATGTAGGACGACCTCTTATAGGACTACCCTATGGTGGACGACCACATGGAGGACCACCTTATGGAGGAGTACCTCCAAAACAACATCCCCATATAGGAGGACCATACCACCAACCTCCACACGTCAACAAACAACTCTCGTTCTTGGAAAATTTAAATTTTCCAAATATTTTATAGTTGACTAATGAGCCCATATGACATTCCCCTTTTTGGCCCCCCATTCTTGCCAAACTCCCATCTGATATTCCTAAATTTGATGAAAATCTTGGAGAATACCCAAACAATCACATGAAGAATTTTCATCTATGGTGTTCTTCAAACTCCTTGATGGATGATTCCATCTGATTATGACTTTTCCAATGCACCCTTACAAGATCAATAACTAAATGGTATATAGAATTGTTACGGAACTCCTTTGATGACTTTAATTCCATTTCCATGGCATTTTTGACACACTTTCAATTACCTATCCACTATGAGGCCGGTATTGAGCTCTTAACTTCATTATGCCAATCAACTTCCACCCATATTTCAGATCACATTCATGAGTGGAGGCGTCAACGATGATTAATCAAAGCCACAATATCAGATCAATTATTAGTTGATTGGTTCATAAAGTCTCTTTTTCCACCTATAGCTCGAGATTTCTCCATGGGAGGCATTGTCACTGAGGAACAAGCCATTAGTTGATCCTAGTATTTAGATTTGGTATACTCTCAATCGAGCATGTTATACGACCTAATTCCTAACGCTCGTTGACCATTGAATGATCCAACCAAAGATGCATCTGGACCCCATCTCAATGGTATGATCGGTCCTATTTCTATATATATAATCGGTCAGATGACTAGGCAACACATCCAATCGAATAAAGATACCAATCCTAGCTCATTTTTCCATACAAGCACTCCAAGTAAGCCCCCTTCCCAAATCTTTGAGGTTAATTCAGTGCAATTGACCACACCCAAAAACCCGCAACAGTCCAGAGGAAAAAAGAAGGGTACTAATAATAAAAAGAATAAAAAATCTTATGAGCAATCAAGCCCCAAAACCCAAGAAAACAATGTTGAGGGTAATCCCAAACGAAAGGCCAAATATCCCTACATGATTTGTAAAGAGGATAATTTCACTAAAGAGTGTCCTTGTCTCGTTGAAATCCATCAATATATCAAATGAAGCCCATCCTCTTCTATGCCTATATTTTTAAAAAATCCTCTGCCCCCCCCAACAACAACAACTCATCATGCAAATGCAAGCACCCCCACCAGGGGACAACCCCAAATCCTTGTCTGTAAATATTTTGATGGTTAAATCTGCAGCCAGATCTACTAGAGCCAAGAATTATGATTCTCCGGAAGGTGATTCTCTACACAAGGATCCCCTCGCACCCACCCCACCCAATTTCCCTCTCACACTAGAGAATCCAGCTATCGAACCTTCCTTACACTCTCCAAAGGGAGTACTTTTTCGCACTACGCATAATACTAATGCTCGGGAATCCCAACACTATAGTATAGTATAAGATATTTCCCAAGCCCCTTGTGCCATGTCGGCACTTGAAGTACTGCTGTCCTTCCTTGTGCAACATAAATCCTTATTATCATCCATTGGTGGAATTGACCCTGCAAAATCCAATGTTATTTCCTTCGACACAAATTGCAATGAATCTCTCCTATCACACCAATTAGCTTTACAAATCACTATATGATCTCTTAATAAAAAAAATTTCTAAACAGTGCTTGATGAAGGCGCCACAACTTGCATCATGTCCTTGACATTTGGAAAGCTATGGGTTCTCCCCAACTTACCACATCAGAAACCATTCTGAAAACTTTTGACGACCATTTTTTCAAAGTACCCCACAAAATTCTCCCCTCATTACCCTTTGAACTTGTAGGCAAAACAATTTTGATAGAAGTCGAGGTGATCGACGCCACACTCAACTATAATTTTCTTTTAGATTGCACCTAGTTTTACACCATGAAGGTTGTTGTTTCTATTGTCTTTCGACTTGTTAAATTCCCCCATTAAGGGAAGATTGTCATTGTAGACTAACTCGACTTTTGTACCCCAGATGTGAAAATCAATCCTAATGCAAATGCCCCTTTTATAGGGGAGTCTTCTTTGGGATTCGAAAGCATCGGGGTAGGAATTTATCCCTCATTAATGGGGAATTTTCCCCAACCTCCACTAGATATAAACCCAAATATATCCATCAATATGATCTCTGCAGTTACCGGTGCACCCATCGATTGCAATGAACCCTAGGTAATCCCTCACCCATCTGATATAGAGTCTTATGGAGACACTAAGACACTCTCACCATTCAAGTTGGCATATTTAGTAATACAATCGACAGGAGAATATTTTTATTCTCATTTTAGTCTCCTATTGGATGAGGAACTACATCAACTTTCCTCTCCCTCTTGGGCTACCAATGCTTCACCATCCCATGAATTTCTCAACATCATCCTTCCTTCAAACAAATCCATTATGTAAGTCATGAATTTACAAGATAAACCTTGGGAGGATTCTCATCATCGATCCTCCTTCCTGCCCTTTGGAGAGAAGAAAGAAACCCAAATACAAACCCTTGTTTTGATTGATATTCAAGATCCATCCCTTTTACCTTCCACATCATACCCTAT
Organism: Picea glauca; assembly: GCA_000966675.3. Classification (NCBI taxonomy): domain Eukaryota; kingdom Viridiplantae; phylum Streptophyta; class Pinopsida; order Pinales; family Pinaceae; genus Picea; species Picea glauca. The sequence continues at coordinate 102,149 of JZKD02S1756438.1, forward strand.
TTTATCTGAAGGAAATTTGGGAAATATTTCCAAAACCATTTTGATCGAAATTTCAGTTAAACTCGGGGTCGTGGAAAACATCTAGATAGGTTCATATTGTTCCCCTAAAGAAATCAAAGCTTATACTTCCCTATTCAAAGAATTCCACAACACATTCGTCTGGTCCTATGAAGATATGCCAGGAATTGACCCACAAATTGTTGTCCATGAAATTAAAACTTACCCTGGAGCTTGTCCAGTTCAACAATGGCTCTGCCCAATCCATCCAAGGAAAGCTGCAACTATTAAGGCAGAAGTTCAAAAATTGTTGAACATTGGTTTTATTTATCCCGTGCCCCTAACTGAATGGGTGTCTAACATCATACCAGTTAACAAAAAGTAGGGAACCATCTGAGTATGTGTTTATTATAGGGACCTCAACAAGTCATGTCCTAAAGACAATTTCCCTACCCCTTTCATCGATCAAATCATCAATGATTGTGTCAAGTGGGAATTCTTCTCATTTATGGATGGATTCTCCGGCTACAATCAAATTGAAATTACTCTAGAGGACCAACACAAAACCGCTTTTATCTTCCCATGTGGAACTTTCACATATCGAAAGTTACCTTTTGGTCTTAAAAATGATGGTGCAACATTCCAATGGGATATGTCTTACACCTTCCATGAAATTAAACATATCATACATCCTTACCTCGATGATCTGCATGCTCGGTCTCCTCAGAGATCCGACCACGTAGACCAACTACACCAAATCTTCATACATTGTCGATATTACAACATTCATTTAAATCCACATAAATGAATCTTTGTTGTGGATTTTTGTCTGTTACTTGGATTCATTGTATCCAGGATTGGAATCAGATTTGATCCCCTTAAAGTCGAGGAAATCATCGAATTTTCCCCTCCCAATTTCGTAATCCAACTTCAAATTTTGCAAGGGAAATAAAAATTCCTTAGACTCTTCGTTGTCAATTATGCTGAAATCACCAAAGGTTTCATGCGATTATTGAAAAGGGGTGTACTTTTTATTTGGGATGAATAGGCCCAATGATATTTTGATCATTTGAAGCAGGTTCTTACATCTACACCATTACTTAAACCCTCAAATTATAATAAATACTTCATCCTATACCTGGAAACTTTCAGTACCACCATTGGAATGGTATTAGTCCAGACTAACAATCAACACAACAAAAAAGTTATTTATTATCTTATTAAGGGCTTCGTTGGTGCTGAGCTTAGATATCCCTACATTGAGAAGTTGGTGCTGGAAGCTGTATATGTTGTCCAACAATTACGACATTACATTATGCTTCAAAACACCACTGTAATATCTTACATGAACCCAATGCAATATATTTTGTCACACTAGATATTGGGGGGAAGATAATCTAAATGGATCATCATGTTACATGAATTTGATCTTGAATTCTCCACCCCTAAATTCAAAAATATTTGATCTCTGCAGAATTAATGATCAATCTTCCTCGAGCCTTTGATGAATTTGTGGTACAAGATTCGTTGCCTGATGAATATTTGTTTCTCATTGACTCGTCTCACATTTGGTATGGAGACATATTGATTTATCTCCATACCCAACAGTTCCATCCCAATCTGTCTAAAGATGAGAGTCACCGTATATGCCACCAATCCTAAAAATATCTCATCGTCGGTGATACTTTTTACCATCGTGGAGTGGATATGGTGTTATGTCGATGTGTCATCCATTATGAAGTCGAAAAAATCCTAAATCACTACCAATCTGGAGCATGTGGTGTCCATTTGTCTGGGCTATCCACTGCCCATAAGATTTTACGTGCAGGCTATTTTTGGCCCATAATTTTCAAAGATTGCATTAATACAGTAACAAATGCCACCCTTGTCAAATCTTTTCCAAAAACATGTGCGCTCACCCCTCTCCTTTACATCCAGTCATTGTAGTTAGCTCATTCGATAAATGGGGCATCGATTTAACCACTTGTAAACCTCCTTTTGTTGCCGGTCATAATTACATTATTGTGGTCGTTGATTATTTTACAAAATGGGCAGAAGCCATGCCCACCTATTATAATGATGCCAAGACTATCGCCTTGTTCATATTCAATCATATAATCACATGTTTCGGTGTGCCTAAATCCATCGTGACCGACCATGGATCACATTTTTTAAATAGCATGATGATATAATTGTCTACTTGGTTGGGTTTTTAACAAGAACACTCATCTTCTTATTACTCTCAAGAAAATGGTCAAGTCGAGTTGATTAACAAGGTACTCAAAACAATGCTCCAGAGAATGATTGGAAAACATAAATCCAATTGTAATTTAATTCTATTTCTAGATTTATGGGCATATCAGACCTTTTCCAAAATGGCCAATGGCTTCACCCCGTTCCAACTTGTCTATGTTTTGGAGGCCATTTTACCCATTGAATGCGAAATACCATCCCTCAATATAGTTGTCGAACTCATGCCTGATAGTTCCGCCAAAGAAGAGAGACTCCTATATTTATCTCATCTTGATGAGTGACATCGTGAAGCCATCATGACCAATGAGTCTCATCAAAATCATGTCAAACATCAATACGATAAAAAAATATGCCCTCGAACCTGGCGTACCTCCTCGGAAGGTGATTTAGTTTTGGTCTACAACCAAGACCGTGACAAGTTAGCTGCATGCAAGTTTGAACCTTTATGGAATAACCCCTATATAATTAAGAATGTTCTTAAAAACGGAGCCTATGAGCTAGCATACTATCAAGGAAACCCATTATCGGAGCCCCACAATGAGATCTACTTGAAAAATTATTATGCATAATCCTTGTGCTATCTGGTGCTTCTGTACAATATGTATTATAGTGTGCTATGGTGGATTCTGGTTTCCCTTTATGTGATAGTCTTTGTCAATTTGCTTATCCTGCTTAATGCTTGAGTTGCAGATGTTGTCTTTTCCCTCACCCTATTTTGGAGAAGTGGACGGAGCTAGTCGCATCCCCTGAATATCGCTTCCGTTGCTTGGGTAATAACTTCACCCACCAATGATATAGTCAGCTCCAGGGGCATCTATCTCACCCTACAAAAAACAATGTTGCATAATACAATGTCGTTATTGAACTTTTGACTGAAGCATATACTTTAGACATACATCACCTAATAATACGCCTAGATTATGAGCTCGTTGTTTCACACCTCAACTCAACTTATTCTATTTGACATCCTATCCTTTTCCGGAAATATTTAAGGGTATGACTCTTGGAACGATTATTTCATTTTATCTCTTATGAACATATACCAAGACAATTCAATTCTTTACTTGACTCACTAGCAAATTTTGTTTTGAATTGGCATCTATTTCATTAAAAAACATCATATTCAACATTCACTGTATAAACCATTATACAAATCATTCATCACATATACATAAGCAAAAATCATAAAGCCATATGTCCATATATATATATAAATTGTGTCCAAAAAAATCCAAAACTAGTATAACATAATAAACTTGGGCTATCCTCTCATACATCCGCAAAGAAAATACACATCAAATTCCATCAAACTAAAGAGAAATAGTCATCACAAGGAGCCCTCTGGTCATTATAGAAAATCACTGCTCGTGTGACCTTCTGCAAAAAGTACCCGAACCAATTCCCCACACCCATTACATTCCTCTGCATATGCAAAGGTATATCATCCATGTGCGGCACTGGAATACCAATGGTCAAGCGCTCAAGATTTTCCTCGAGATGTTCCAATAGATCTACATCAGATCTTCCATCGTCTTGTTATATGTCAAAACCTAGATGCTCACCTCTCCTATTCAATGGAGACATACCCACTCGACGTGCTGGTGCACAATCTTCCCATAAAAAATTATTTGTTAAGTTACACACAAAAACATTCATATATAAACAAAATCACAAAAACATCAAAAATACCAAAACATACTGTAAATTCATCTTTCTTACCAAACTCATCGTTGAACCTTTCCCCCTCAGGGATAACCATATATGTATCATCACGATAGTCAAAATCATTATATGTGTAATCATCTACCACCACTATCTGGCGATCCAAACATCGGAAAAACTTTTCCTCAAACTAAAACCGTGTTCCCCCCCCCCCCCCCTCCAAGTCAGGACAACATATCTATCCATTGCTTCATCGTCGTATCCCTAAACCTATCATATGGCACCATATCCCATGGACACGATGTAGGAACTTGCTCAAAGAATAAATATATTTATATGGATCCATAAAAAAATTGTTTATGTCGTCCCAACCTACATTTGGTCAATTTCTCCTTCATATTTTCCAGAACGGATGCACACTAGTTGTACACCATAGGGGATAAACTCATCAGTGCATAATTCACCTAGATCCTCGAAGCCAAGTGTGGCCCAATACTCTCTTTCTCCCATGTAATGGTCAAAAAAATAGTGTGTAAGGTCAAATCCATCACCTAATCAATGGGAAACTTATTGCTGCTCTTTTGTGTCCCCGGATGACAGTAGCGCGCCACATAGTCATCCAATCCATTGACACATCCTCTTTTACCACCGACCAGAACCACTATGGCACCATGATGGGAAAATCCTGTCAAGAAGTATATCCATATATAAGTTCAATATTTGATCCCATATGATGAAGTGTTGCTTGTCCCAATCCCACATATTCACCAAAGTTTGTAGCATAGCAGGTTGGGCCCGCATGTTTTGACACATGAAAAATTTCAACAACCCACAATTCCTCAAAGCATCCAGAGTGGTAGGATCATCCATAGAGGAATTTTCATTTAATTCATGTTTGCATTCTCTCCACTCCAACATTGTTCCCACACCTACCAAAGACACCACAAAATTTTATCAGAACCTAATCATCAAAGAGAATTCATAATTGTTTTTGTAAAAAATGACAAAAACCAACTCGGTCGCGACCCTCTTGGGAAGACAGAGCGACCGGTCGTGACCATATTGGTCAGTCTCCTGTAAAATTTCTCATGGGCACAACTATTCTCACTTTCCTTCCTAAGACAAAGCGACTAAACCATTCAGTCTCCCCCTGCAAGAAGGCTAGTCGCGATTGCGCACTTTCAAACAATTTGTGGCTTACCACAACAAAAAAAATGCATGAAATGAAAAAATAAAAGATGGGTTTTCCAATTTGGGATCCAACCTTTTACTTGGTGGCTGAAGGTTGCAGGAGATATGGTTTTGGGCTTAGCAATCGTCGCTCCAAATTTTTTCAACAAAAGGGCTCTCCAAGATTTCATAAAGATAAATGGGTAAAATGAGGTAAAAACACTCTTTTGTACTCCATATATGGCTTCATTTTAACCTTGTTCACACTAGAACTAGCTCATTTTCTTCATTTTTTGGCCATTTATTTTTTTTATTGCTCTTGGAACCACATTCTAATCCTTTTTTTTTTCCAGGAAAACTATCAATATAAACTATTGAACCAGTCTATAGAGTCTTCTTTAATATTTTTTTGACTCCTTAATAAAGAAAGATCATCGAGTATACTTGTATTTTCACACTTGTTTCATGGATTTGAAAATACTTCCACCTGGTATACGTTTATCCCTTTTTCGGGCCAGACATACTATTTACGAAAAATGACCTCATCATAGAGGACTCTTTAAGATTTTTTTGAACTCATTAAAAAATGAAAAATATTGTTGAGATATCTTGTTGTCTTTCACTCTCGTTAAAGTGAATTCGAATGCACGTATGTTGATCGATAGTTTATCTCTTTTTAGGTCTCATTAGACTATTTACGAAAAAGGAACATCCTATCCATTATGGTTGGGAGAGTTCTCCCATGTATCATTTTATACTTTTTCGAACCCTAGAGACTAATTTTACAAAAAATTTCCTCCTGGAGTCTCCTTTACAACCTTTTTAGACTCTCTAAACATGAAAAGGCCACTGAGTTCACCTTCTTTGGACTCATTAAAATTTACATCGAATGACCCACTCATGTGACCGAACCCCTCCTTCCTTAGGTTCGTTAATAATATGTAGAGGGATTCATTGCCATATGAGCTATACCAAGCATCTGTTATCCTCCTCTAACTCATGAAACTTGAAGGAGGTACTCACCAATCATGGTGGGGAAGTTTTAGAGGGTTTTTTCATCTTGTTATCTTCATTATATGGAAGTTATCACTACTTTGAGTCACCCTTGAACAATGCACATGTTCTATGACCACATACAATAGTCGGGTTATCCATTCTCTCTCATTGACCACCATTCCCATCATTGTCTCATATTCCACTCATCGGTCCATGAACAATCATTATGGTATTCATTTGAGTTAATTCTTCCAATTCAAGCCATTTGTCGTGCATAATTTTTCAAGGGGAGTTTACCTATGTCAGCCACCTGCAATTCCTTTAAGCCTGTTTATCCCAACCATTCCTGTGTTAGTTGTGCTCCACTATTATTATTTTAACACCATCTATATTTACATGTTTCACGTCGATTGATGAGGGATGCATCAAGGCCCTCCTTCGATGGATTTCACCATATGGACTCCATCTCATTATATTGGATTGAAATCTAGAAACCCATTAGTACATTGGGACTTGTAGACATCAATGGAAGGTCTCCTTGCATTTCGACAGTGGGTTTACATACTTGACTCTTGTTGAATGAATCTACGAGTGTTCGACATTGACTCCTTTATTCACACTTCATAGATTGTACTCGGTAACTTGGGTTTCATCATCATCATTGGTGGATTCCCTCGCATCTGTTAAGGGTATCCATTAATGACCGGTAATCAGACATATTCTACCATGATTGACTACATCTTATTTATTCTCATGTCATAGATTCATAACATTTGGATTAAGGATGAAGACCTTGGGAAATATCATTCTCCTATTAGATGATATTACTTCCCAATATGTGATGGAGAATATTCATGAGCACTTCACAGATTTCTCAGTTATTGAGTCATCTTACTACTTTGTATGACGTCCCATAGATCCACATTTGTACTTGGTCATGGCTATGATTTCACTTGCATATTGCATGGATCCACAGTGTATACTTTTGTGGCCATGATAGAGTCATGCTTGCTTCTTGATCGATCCATGATGTATTCTGTTATGGACATCACTTGCATCATGCATATATCCACAGTGTATTTATGGTGGCTGTTGGGACTCAAAATAGTCCCTATTCTCACTCCATTTTTCGCCAATACCTTCACATTACTTCCATATTACCTTCATGTCACCTTCATTCCACTTCCACATCATTACATTTATCTCATCATTGGGTTATAACTATAATTTTCCAAAGTTTATTAATTCTTAACATTTTTAAGTGGATTTGTGGTTAAACTTTAGAAAATAATATACTTATACTTATACCTAACAATTAGAATGAGTTTGGTGACATGTGTA
>JZKD02S1756438.1:139051-158128 GCA_000966675.3 Picea glauca
GGCGAGCCCCCTTGTCATACGTGGAATCAACCTATTGGTCCCGAAGTCCCATCACCATCTACTATCTGACAGCTCCCGTCACTCATGGATGTCATCTTCCACTTGTTCCACTTGCTCCCGAGTTATGTCACATCCCATAACTGTTGTCAGTCCCCTACCCCTTATCACTCATGAACAACCCCTTATTGCAACTTTCACCTCCAATCCCTAGCAGCCACGTCACCTGTCCGTATGTTTTGGGTTATCGTCACCTTCCATATCACACCCAAGTGGCCCGTTGTCCATTTATTACTGGATAACATACCTGTTATCCTGCTGACCTATTTCCCGCATCCAACCGACCCCATTTTTAAATAAAATTACCGTTCTCCTCCATTTTCGTTGTTCACTCGTCGCACCAGAAAATCTCATAGCCAGCCCCTCTGTTATATCCCGTCACCTTCATCCACAGTCAGTCAACCCCACTAACTTCATGTTTATTGCAGGTACTATTGCAGAGATGGCGCCAAAGCCAAGACAAGCAGAAGGAGAGGAGAATCCTTTTCTCTCGCCTCCTGTCGACCTGGACAAAATCCCATTGGTCGACAAAGACAGATTGATCGTTGATACCAAGTGTGATTTCGATTTTTCAGACCTCCAGTCATGGCTCCGGAAGGTTTTCCTTGACCAGAGTGATGAAATTGGACTCTGGGAGTCCAATTTTCCCCTTTACCTTTTTCCCCAGATACACCATTTTCCCGAGTTCACACTTAAATGCCAAGCTCACTATATTCCCGATCAGAGATCCGTCATATCCTCATCTGGAGACACCCTGTTCCTCATCACTCCCGAAGACATAGATCAAATGATGCAAATTCCCCGTGCTGATTCTGCGGCTCCTTTCAACCTGGAAATCCTCATGGAGTTGTATCAGAAAATGACTTTTCCCCAGAGAGCTCAAATATTTGAGTTTTTCCTTCCCCCCTCCGCTCAATTCCCTTCCACAAACCCCCCTTACCCGTCGTCCATATTCTCCACCAAAGGAAACCAAGTCATCTCCTCCCTTTGTGCTCTATTAGGGTACTATTCTGACCAGTGGGTAGATGAGCCCATTCTGGGTTTTCTATCCATTTTCTCCACTGATAAAAAGCCCACCACACAATTTGATTTCAGCACCTTCTTGGCCGACAATATTCACGAACAATTCGTGAATTTTTCCACAGAAGGCATGTTCAGATACTCGTCTATATTGGCATACATGTTTGTTTACTTTCAAGCAGATAAATTTAGTTTCTCCATGCAGAAGATGGATGCAGATGGAAGGCCTCAGCTAGTCACAACATGGAACTCTTTGCTAAAGCACAACTCCGCAGAGTATAGCTTCAAGGCTTTCATTGATCTGTTTTATCACCCGGTGGTAAGCATGTTGAGCGGTAGGCCCGAGCCTAGAATAAACGACGAAGTCCAGAGAATTCTGCATCTCTCGGACAGCTCAAAGACTGGAGATTGGTACCTGTATCAAAACCACACCGAGATCAGAGTATTCGGGTGCGAGTTGGCGCCCTACAAGTTGCCCAAATATGTGTCGGTAAGAATATTTGCTTTAGAATACATAAGGCGGATCATGAATTCATATGATATTCATTTCGTATCTTTGAAGAAAAAACAACAGCTTCGAATCAAGGGGCAGATTGGCTCCTTCATCTACAATAGTCGAGGCGCCGGGGAAGAAGCTGACAGAATGTTGAAAGAAATGAAATTCTTTATGAGTTTCCCATGGCACTATGATCCATGCGGGATCATTTCAGAAATGCGGGTGAAAAATAAAAACATCTCATATGATCATGAGTCCAAGATCGAGATTGAAAAATTTGCCAATCAGACAGTGTGGATGCCTGACACCTTGATCGAAGTGGAATAACAGGTTCCCCTGACCACTGTGCCACCAATGACCATGCCACAGGTCCCTAAGGAAAAAAGGCCTTGACAAGAATCATCTCCACCTGTCACAGAGGTGTCGTCCGAAGAATTCCAGTTGCACACTAAGAGGCCCAAGACAACCATAGTTCCCAGTCCAACCGGAGAAATAGAAGTCTCGCCTACCACAGTGGTAAAATCTGTCATTCCACCCTTCGGGACGGACCTTCATAAGGAAATCACCCCAGTAGTACCGAAGAAATCCTCAGGCTCCCCCCTGGACACTCAGCCGAGCAAGACTGGGCCCAAATTGAGCATCTTCGAGAAGTACGAGATGATTAAGAAAAATAATCAAACCCTTACCAGCAATACTTATTCTCAATTTTGGAAGTAGACGTCAACTGCTCAGCATAGGCTGTTGTCTGCCTTTGACACAGAAAAGGGCAGGATGCACATGGATTTCCTTCAGGCGCAGGTACCAGACCCCAAAGTGATCACAGACTACAAGAGGGCCACCTTCGAATTCCAGACGAAGGACGTGCACCCAGCAGATCATATGGATCTGCACAAACAGATAGGGGAGATGGTGTTCCATACGTTGGTACATGCTTCAACTTCTGTAGCAAAATTACAGGTATCATTAAACAATGCTCAGACACAACTCAAGCTGGAGAAGATATCATCCTTCGCAAAAGACAACAGAATCAAAACTTTGGAGGAGTTGGTCCTCAAGATTGGCTATGACCCCTCCAACGTCAAAGTTGTAGAGGAGATGATAAAGAAAAATAATGCAGACATCGCCGCTTTAAGAAAACAACTGAAACTCCCACCCACAGAAGACTCACGGGCGAAGGAAATAGCAGAGAAAGAAGGCGAGAAGGATGAAATGCTTAAGCTGCTCATGGAGTAGAACACACAGCTCAAAGAAATGGAAGCCAAGATGGAAAGATTATTAAAAGAGAAGGAGAAGATGAAGCCAATGGAAGTCATTCCATTGAGTTCCATCCCAATTTTAGGAGCAAGCACAACAGTAGTGACAACAATCCCATCTGCAACTCCAGTGACCTCACAAGAAGGGACAACCGACTTTGCCAAATCCATGGAAAAGATGAACCTGCAAGAGACAGAAATCAGCAGGCTTAAGAAGGAAGTTGAGAACCTCTAGGAACTCAAAACTTCTTTCCAGACCAGTCTCTCCAAGGAAAAGCAGGTAACTGAGCAGCTCAAGAAGGAGCTACAGTAGCTCCAAAAGAAAATAGTGGCAGGGAAGACTTTGGCTGAAATCAAAGAGAATGTATGGACAGACATCACAAAGTCCATAAATGAAATATGGCCCATGATCCAAATTATGTTTGAGCATAATGAGTTGGTCTAGAGGAGTAAACAAGCCATTGATAAAATCAGAGTAGAATTGGGAGATAGACCAACTCAGGCAAATGATATCATTAAATTTCTCAATTCTAAGACCAGAGAAGAACTAGAAGAGATGAAGATAGAAGAAAGAACTGAGACCATCCTTGAGGTCAAAAGAGTTTTGACCAAAATAGGTTTAATGCTTCAGCTGGAAGAAAAGGTTCAGATCATGGACCAGGGGGTACAAAGGTTCTTCAGCAAGATCGAGGCTCTCCAGAAGAAAGGTCTCCCCGGTCTGAAGGTCATTAATGATAAACTGATGACACTCCTAGATTATAAAAAGAGACCGTCTGAAGTGTCTAAGGACAGTTCAAAGTTTGCTGGCATACAAGGGAGCATCACCGACAAAGCCTTCCTGGATGCTCTTTAGTTTGACATCAGTATCCAACATGAGATTCGATACATATTCCTCACTAAGCCCACATTCGCCAAGTATACATAAATGGATGAAGTGTATCGGAGATTGCTCAAAGTCACTGTGCCCAGTCATCTCAGATGGGAGGAACTCTGTGATCTGCTCGATTAGCAAATGAGCTGTCCAGATCCAGTCACCTGTCTAGTCAGATGAGGTCATGCAAAGGCTTCATCAACAGTCTACCCAGAAATTCTGCATGCAATTGCACCAAGTCATCAAGTAGTTTAATTAGTTAAATTAGTTAGGCTAAAAATAGAATTGGCACGTCCTGATCAGTTATGACAAGAACGATTGTAATTTGAATTATAAATACTTCACCTTTCGAAGTATTGAGGGTTGTTGATCTTTACACCCTGACGCTATCAGACTGTAACATTTTTTGAAGAAATCTGCCATTAATAAAGAGGAAGCACTTTTACATGATTCTTGCGTGTATTCACTGGTGATGTTTATTCTCTAAGTTGAATGTTATTCTTGCTTTGTGATCATATTGTTTTTTGAAACTAATCTTTAAGAGTAACGTATGTTGCAGGATTTATCTTGGATACCCTGTTTCTGACTTTAAATATTTTAATGCTTATCTTCTGATGTTTTCAATTAAGAAATTCTTAACTGCTTCTTAGTTGAATTTATCTTTCTCATCTTTTCTTCTGTCCATCATTTAAGCTATTAAATATCCAATGAGTATATTATCTCACCCTGTGGAAGTATTCCTTTACGTTTCTGGTTTGTATCTCATGTTTATTATAACACAGACCCCATAGCCCAATGGAGGTGTAGACTGTCTCAACCAATTCAAAAACACTTTGACAAAAAAACCTACCTATTTCTTTACCTAGCCTAATATCTAAAATAGAAAACATAGCTAAATCATATAGAGAGATCCCTCTCTGAAGTTGGAATGGCTAGATCCCAGCTTTAAAAGTGGTTGGATAAAGTTACCTTTGTATATTTCTTCTGTTTCAACCTCTAGGAAATTTACCAAGTTCTAACACAACTCAGTGCCAATGTTGTCGCCTTCAATACAACCATGCAATCCTTAATGGAGGAAATCAAACAAGACTTGACCACCCATATTGAATCTGTCTTTTCAACGCTCTACACCAAGCTTCATATCCCTACATATAACCCTTCCTCTGACCCACCTCCACATACTGGAGCTGAAACTTCCTCTCATTCCCATAAATTTCAGCACCATTACTTTCAACATGACCTATGCCTTTCGCGGGTGGATGTGACCAAATTTGATGGCTCAGATCCCTACACTGGTTGGGTAACCCAATTGGAACTTTATGTCTCTTTATACAACATTACAGATGACTTGGCCAAATTCCAGTATGGTGTTCTCCATCTAGATCAAGAACGTTGGCAATGGTGGCAATGGAGAAAAACTTCCCGTCAAGGGTATATTGCTTAGACACACTTTGTGGTAGAGCTTTATGAACGATTTGACACTAACACCAACCATTTGGGTCATTTGAAAAAGTTGAAACAATTAGGAACAATGGAAGACTTTATAGCTACCTTTGAGCGCTTGGATTTTCAGATAGAGGGCATGTCTGATGCCTTTTTCTGAGAATGTTTTATCAGTGGCCTCAAGGATGAGATCCGGGCCCATGTCCTCATGCCTCAGCCTCAGAGTTCGGAGGAGGCTACTAAAAGAGCTAAAGAAGCACAACAGGTTGTATCTTCTCAAAACCGGAAACCCTCCTTTATCCCTCACACTAAAATAATCAATCCCACTACTCCCTCCACTCCACTAAAGATCCAAAAATTGACCAGGGCTGAAATGGATGAATGCCAACTCAAAGGCCTTTGTTATAATTGTGATGACAAATATTTCCCGGGCCACAAGTGTAAGGAACAAAATATTTTTATGGCCATATCGGAGGATATTTCGGAAGAGGATGTTGAAACTCTCCTTGTGTCTGAGTCACCTGAAACCACTGACATAACCCCTCCCTCAGATCCTCCCGAAGTAGAACTAGTCATTTCCCTCAATGCTCTCACTGGCTTCTCCACTCCCCAAACCCTCAAGCTAATCAGTTACATCAAGCATAGGAAGGTCATCATTCTGGTTGATAGTGGAAGCACCCATAATTTTATTCATCGCCGCATTTCCCAAGAAACTCATTTCTACATCCATGCCATCAATAATTCCCAAATCATGATTGCCAATGGTGGCTCCATGAAATGTGAAGGGTGTTGTGAAAATGTGTGTCTCCAAATTGGTGACTACCACCTGAAATATCATATGTTTTCTATCGACATGGGCGGTTGTGACATTGTGTTGGGTGCATACTGGCTAAGGAGTTTGGGTCCCATTCTCATGGATTTTAAGGAATTAACCATGCAATTCGACCAGGAGGGCCAACAATATAAGTTCCAAGGAATCACCGCCGGTTCAACTAAGATCATTAGTTCCCATCGCATGGAAAAGATGCTAAAAAAAGGTCATTATGGTGTTATTTCCCAACTCCATGCCATACAAGCAACATAGACACCCTCGGTGCCGCAAGACCTCCAAGCCATCCTTTCTAAACATCAAGTGGTCTTTTCCACTCCCTAGGGACTCCCTCCTTCCTGTGGTGTTCATGATCATTCCATTCCCCTTGTACCTGGAAGCCTTCCTCCCACTATCCATTCGTATCGCCAACCCTTTTCCCAAAAAAATGAAATTGAGAAAATGGTCCAGGAACTCCTTAATGCAAGCATTATCCTCCCTAGTATGAGCCCCTACTCTTCTCATGTCATCATGGTCCTGAAGAAAGAAGGTTCTTGGTGAATGTGTCCTGACTTCCGTGCCCTCAATAAACTTACCATTAAAGACAAATTTCCCATTCCTTTCATTGATGACCTCTTGGATGAATTGAGTGGTGCCCAATTCTTTACTAAACTTGATCTTTGTTCGGGCTACCACTAGATACATATGAAAGAGGCAGACATTCCCAAGACTACCTTTAGAACTCATGAGGGCCACTATGAGTTTTTGGTCATTCCCTTTGGCTTTTGTAATGCCCTCTCCACCTTCCAAGCCTCATGAATCATGTATTCCATCCTTTTCTCCGACATTTTGTCTTAGTTTTCTTTGATGATATCCTCATCTATAGAAAAACCTAGACATACTGTCTTGCTCATGTGGATCGAGTTCTCCATCTACTCTCTCAGCACCAACTTTTCCTGAAACAGTATAAATGTGATTTTGGCACCTCAGAAGTCGAGTACTTGGGTCATCTGGTTGGAAAGGACGGCATTAGGGTGGATCCTAAAAAGATTGAATCTATGCAAGAATGGCCTCACCCAAAGACTCTCAAAATCTTGCGTGGATTTCTGGGCTTAATAGGTTATTATCGCAAGTTTGTTAAGAATTATGGAAATATTGCAACATCTCTCACTGCACTCCTAAAAAAGAACTCTTTCACTTGGACTCCAGCCGTTGCTCAAAATTTTCAAACCTTGAAGATGGCCATGTGCACCACTCCAGTCCTGGCCCTTCCTGATTTCACAAAGACCTTTGTCTTGGAATGTGATGCTTCAGGGAAAGGAATTGGTGTTGTCCTTATGCAAGAGGGTCGACCTTTGGCCTTTACCAACAAGCAACTATCTGAAAGAAATATGGGAAATTCAATCTATGAAAATGAAATGTTGAATATTATGCATGTCGTTGATCTGTGGAGCCCTTATCTATTGGGGAAACACTTCCAAATTAAGATAGACTATCAAATCCTCAAGCATTTTCTGGAACAATGCATTTCCTCCCCGAAGTAACAAAAATGGGTGACTATGCTCTTTGGATATGATTATGAGATCATTTACAAGAAAGGCAAAGACAATGTGGTTGCAGATGCACTTTCCCGAAAATATGAATATGAAGGATCCCTTTTTTCTCTTTTCTTCATTATACCAGATTGGCTCCAAGCCGTTCGCCAGGAATGGCTACAAGATCCCAAAAGTTCACATCTGATCCAACAATTGCAGTCCAATGCTCCAGCTTCCCCAGGGTACTCTTGGCTCCATGATGAGCTTTGATACAAATGTCGTTTGTATTTAAGAAAAAAATCAAACTTTAAATACATGGTACTTTTTGATCTTCATGCTACACCCACAACGGGGCACTCCGGGTTCACCAAAACCTATGACAGGGTCAAACGTTCTTTTTCCTGGGATGGTATGAAACAAGACATTCATAATTTTGTCGTTGAATGTGATGTGTGTCAACGCAACAAGGGAGAAACAGTCAAATCTCCAGGCACACTACAACCACTTCTTATTCCACCTTCTATTTGGAGAGATATCTGTATGGATTTTATTACAGGCTTACCTAAATCGGGAAATAAATCAGTCATCATAGTGGTTGTTGATATCCTTTCCCAGTATGCTCATTTTTTCAATCTTCAACACCCATTTACAACATCCACAATGGCTCAAATTTTCATGGATCAGGTCTTCAAGCTTCATGGCATGCCGCATTCTATTGTTTCTGATCACGACCCAACTTTCACCAACAATTTTTGGCAAGAACTGTTCAAGCTACAAGGCACCCAATTGCATCTCAACACAACTTATCATCCCTAGACTAATGGTCAAATGGAATTTGTCAACAAGTGTTTGGAAACATATTTGAGGTGTTTTGCCTCAGAAAATCAAAATCAGTGGGCTCAATGGTTACCCCTAGCTGAATGGTGGTACAACACTTCATACCATACAGCTACATGCATGACTCCTTTTGAAGCAGTATATGGACAAAATCCACCTTCAGTTCTCTCATACTTACTTGGTGTCTCAAAGTTCCAGGCGGTTGACCAAACACTTACAGTTCGAAAGGCTATTCTCTGTACCCTCAAAGAGAATTTGGTCATGGAACATAATCGCATGAAGCAACAAGCAGATCAAGGTCGCTCTGAATGTCAATTTGCAGAAGGGGATCAGATGTTTCTTCGACTGCAACCTTATAAGAAAAAATCCCTCAAGGTCGAGCATTGTCAGAAGATAGTGCCCAAATTTTATGGTCCTTACACCATTCTCAAGCATGTGGGACAGGTGGCCTATCAGTTAGCTTTTCCCAGTCATTCAAAGCTACATCCTGTTTTTCATGTTTCATGCTTAAAGAAGGTGATTGGAACTAAGTGCCAAATTCAAACCAACCTTCCCGAGTTAGCCGAAGAAGCATCCATTTGGCTACAACCACAAGTTTGTTTGGACCAACTTGAGCATCGCTTGTGTCAGAGAACCATCAAGGAAGTGTTAGTCCATTGGAAATATACAACTCTAGCAGATGGCACTTGGGAACCAACTACCATTCTGCAACAATTTCCACATCTCAAGCCTTGAGGACAAGGTTGTTTTTAAGGGGGAGGACATGTTAGGGTCCTAACCCACACATAGGTAGAACAATATATTCAGATGTAATAGAGGTCAATATTAATAAGGCCTTGCAATACAATAGAATAAGTTGAATGTAAGAAGACCTAATAGAATTTTCCTCTTCAAGAAGGATCTTCCTCTAGATGCTTCTTTTGATATACATATTTAGTATAAATAGGAGTCGAGGGTATGAGAACCCTAGCTTGGATATTATTGTAATAGAGCTCTTCTCGATTGGAGGTTTCCCCCTCGAAGAGGCCCGTGAACATTTCTCTCAGAATCAAAGTGTTATTTCTATTGTTATTCTTATATCATTTCAGTGTTATTGTGGTGATTGTTTTGGTTATATTATTGTTATTCTGCCTTTTCTATCATTTTATTTCTATTCTGCATACTTTTTATATTTGGTATATTACACCATCTCCTAATGGATTACACGGTATGCAGATGTGACCTACAAGATATATGGTGGATATTTTACCTCATCACTTATCCGATCAATAGTTGTCATTAGCCCCGACTCCCATCATTATCGACAATTTCTCCATTGTCTTTAGCTTTCCTTGGTTGAGTGTAACCATGCCAACCTTTCACATTTCTGATGATGACGTGTCTAGATCCAACAGTCTAGATCACTTCATCAAATATTCAAAAATATCAATGGCTATCATCTTCTTCCCTCTCCAGACCCTCGTCATCTAACTGATTGTTTACGTGATCCAGGTGGATATTGGTGGCCACCCACCTATTCCAATTGGCTCCTCTTGACAGTTTTTAGTTCAACACGTTCTTCTGTACTTATTTGTAATTGTGGATTATACACTTTTGGGGTTGTCTAAATATCTACACATCTTCCAGGTGGATACTAGTGGCTTTCCACCTAATACAATTGGCTTATTTTGCAAGTTTTCATGTCAACACATTTTTTTGTACTTCTAGAGCCATTTTGGGGCACTAAATAGTTTGTTTTGTCCTGCCATAGTCAAATTGTAGACATAGTCAATTTTTGATATTATAATGTGTATTTCTCGAAAATACCTTTCCAACGGGCTATCATATGCCTAAAATGGAGGTCGTATGCAAAAGTTACGACCCCGGGAAGTTGAGGTACCAACTTATCCATTGGGGTCCACATAACTTTTGGTGTTTCATCTCCTAGAGTTAGGTTTTTGGATGTATAGGGTTTTGGAATTCATGAGTAATGTTAAAAGGGCCTTTGGAGCCTCATTGTAATCATTCTGCTCAGATGGATGTGCGTATCATCCATATATCTTCTCAGAGATAGCTACCACCATTCGAGCAAGTTGTTTTAACTTCTACAATTTTACAATTTCATCCTATTTTATTCATTCAATAGAAGTTATTGTTCACTGGATATATATTTTTTTTCTCCATATCTCTATTTTATTTTATTCATTTTGTTATTCCTTTCATTCTGCTCATAAATTTGGATCAATGGTATCAGAGTGGTCTTCTTTTCATTTATTTTTCTTTGTGCATGTCCCTGACAAGATCTGGGTACAAGAATTTGGGACTCGAACCAGTCAAGCCTTTCCAATATTGGCCATCTCGAGCCCAAAAAAAAACCCATGGGGGACGCGAAGAAATATGATGGATCAGGAGATCCTTTTAAAATTTTGCTCGAGGAATCCCTTGTGTGACAAAGGAATGAAATGATGGACAACTTTGCACAGATCCTTTGACGACTACCCATAGGATATGCATCTTCATCAAGCGCGCATGAAAAACCTTTCAAGGTACAAGTAAATTTTGATATTCCATTATTTGAAGGACTGATAGATGCATATGTTGTAGATAAATGGTTGAATTTGCTCGAAGGGTATTTTTCAGTCGGCAATTTTTTTGACAGGGAAAATATCACTTTTGCACTCCTCAAGGTCGTTCCCCTTGTTAAGGACTGGTGGGATAATTACTCTGAGAAAATGTCCATAGATAAATATTCAATATTTGTGGTCGCCCACACATGGGATTCCTTCAGTGATGTCATTAAAGAAAAATACTACCCTGTTGGAAGCTACGAGGACCAATACACAAAATGAACCATGCTACGCTAGGAAAGGGACCATACAGTACCATATTTCACCAATATTTTCCATACCCTACACACCAAATTGGGTATCAAAGACTCTGAACAACATCTGGTGCTCAATCAACATGACTGTCTACATAGATACATTCAAACAAAAATGGATTTTCTGGACATCACATCATTAGGTGTAGCTTGTAGATGTGTTGTTAAGATCGAGAAAAAATTTAAGCAGAAGAGGCGAGAGTTTGGATCTGCAAACTCCTCACACCAAAGTAGGGAAAAGGTGGCCCCAACCCACAAGACAAGGGACAGGGGAAATATGGCCACTCTCAGGAAAACCAGTCCAAGCCACAATCCAAGAAGGATAATGAGAAGTTGAATGAGGACACAAGAAAATGGTGTGAATACCATAAAATCCCTTGGCACAACACCAAAGAATGTCTCTCCAAGAAGTCACTAGTGGTCGAGATGAAAGTTTCCAAGTCAGAGGCAGATTATGACTCTGAATCAAATCTAGAAAGTGGGAAGTGGATCATTGATGCCAAACCCAATACCATAGTCACTACCACCAAATTCCAACCAAGCAAACTAGAAGAACCAGAGGAAGGGGAACATCTCTTTCACTCACAGATGTAGGTAAAGGGGACTCTGTTGCATTTCATTTTCAATAGCAGTAGTCAGAAGAACCTAATTTCAACATAGGTTTTCAAGCGACTGGACCTACCGATAACATCACACCCATAGCCCTACACTATCGGCTAGCTTCGCCAAGAATGAGATCTCTGAGTCAGCCAACAATGTCATCTGCCCTACAACATCAAGCCCTTCAAAGACGAGGTATTGTGTGATATTTCTCCCCTTGAAGTTTGTGATGTTATTTTAGGCCAACCATATTTGTGGAAGCGACATGTTGTGTATGAGTCTAGACCCCGCATTGTTATTATTAATTTGGGTAGACAATTGTACATGATACCATAGGTAGCGTTGCCTATCGATATTTATTTAATCTCTTCTAAGCAATGCAGTAAGGTCATTTCATAGACCGGGAAGCTCGTCTTATTTGTGATCCATGCTCGCAGTAAGAAGAAGGTCATCGCCACATCTGTGACCTCTACATAAAGCCTCTCTTTGCAGCAGAAGCAAGTGGACGGGATCATGGAAGAGTACAAAGACATCTTCTCCTCAACCATTAGGGTACCTATGCATTGCTAAGTCAAGCATCCAATTGATCTAACCCCCGATGAACCACTGCCTAATGGACCATTCTATCATCGTTCGCTGATGGAAAATGACGAAATCAAATGCCAGATCCAAGAGCTGCTTCAAAAGGGGCACATCTGACCCAACTCCTCCCCTTGCGGAAGCCCGATTGTGTTGGTGCAGAAGAAAGACTGGACCTGGTGGCTCTGCATTGATTACAAAGCATTAAACAAAATCATAGTCCAGAACTAATACCTAATTCCTCAGATTGATGACCTTCTTGACCAACTCAAAGGGGAAAATTTCTTCAACAATATTTACCCAAAGTCTGGCTACCACTAGGTTCCCATCAAACCAAATGATGCATGGAAGACAACTTTAAAATCTAAAGAAGCTCTCTTCGAATGGTTCGTCATGACATTTGGCTTAACAAATGCACCAACAACTTTCATGATATTGATGGATGATGTATTGATACCCTTCACCAACTCTTTTTTGGTGGTATATCTAGATGACATCCTCATCTTCAACAGAACTTGGGAGGAGCACATGCAACATATTCAACAGGTTTTGGGCACTCTGCGAACCACAAGTTATATGCCAACCTGGAAAAATGCTCCTTTGGCATGAACATGGTCTAATACTTGGGCTACATTTTTTATGAGCATGGGGTACATGTGAATCCAGCTAAGATCCAATTCATTCGTGACTAGCCAGTCCCGACCAAACTAACCGAGCTTCAGAGATTCTTGGGACTTGACAATTTATATCAAAGGTTCGTTTTGGGATTCTCCCATATTGCATGGGCTCTCAGCCAAGTAACCAAGGGAGGTGAAAAGTAAATTTTTTCATGGGGGAAGGCACAACAACAATCATTTGATGATCTGAAGCATCACTTGTGCCCAGCTCCAGTACTCTCCTTACCTGATCTGTAACAATCATTCGATATTGAGACTGATGCCTCCGAATATGTTGTAGGTGGAATCCTCACTCAGCATGGTCATCCAATAGCATACCATAGTGAGACACTCTCATATATTGTCCGAAAATACCCCACCTATGACAAAGAAGTGTATTCCATTGTGCAAGCTTGTTTTCAATGGAAGCATTATATTTTGGGAAAGGAGTCAATCATCCACACTGATTACAAGACTCTATAGTTCATATAGATAGAGGGGATGTTGCAGAACGACCGCCATCAAAAGTGGTCCACATACCTACAACAGTTCCATCTCAACATCAAGTATAAGACAGGGAGCACAAATCGTGTCATTGACTACCTCAGTCTCCATCCCGCTGCTGCACTCACCACAATGCTCCATTCCTATGGGCATGAGGCATCTGAGTGGCCCCAAATTTATCAACGTGACCCTAACTTCACCACCACCTATAATCTCTTGGGTACATGAGTGAATGTCACTGATTTTCACATCTAGGATGGACTGTTATGCCATCTGGGCCACCTCTATGTTCCCACAAGAGAGCATGCAAAGATGATTTGGCAGGCTCACTACAGTCAGATGGAGGGACATTTTGGCATGGAGAAAATTGTGTCCATTCTACAAAAACATATTTATTGGCCAAAACTTCGACAAGATGCCAACAAGTAGATCAGATATTTCACTGCTTGTGCCATTGCCAAGTCGACCATCAAGAAGCAAGGCTTATATACCCTTCCTCCTATTCCCAGGAGGCCTTGAGAATCCATATCGATGGATTACATGTCTGGCATTCCGTTCACCAAGCACAATAATGATTGTGTATTTGTGGTGGTTGATCGATTTTTGAAGATTGCCATTATCAAAGCCTACAAGAAGAGCATCACAACGGAAGATACTGCCAAGATCTTCTTCGAATAGGTGTGGGTCCATTTTGGGATATCACAGGCCATCACCTCAAATCAGGACAACAGGTTCCTCAACACATTTTGGTCAAGTCTCTAGTCACTGTTGGACACCAAGCTCACTAAATCCACTACTTTCCACCCCCAAACCGACGGCCAGAGATAGGTCGTCAATAAGATGATTATGCACATCCTGCACATGTACAACTATAAGCATCTGCGTACATGGGATGAGAGTATTCCTTATGTTCAACACATCTACAATGGGGCTCTCCATATCTCAATTGATCATATCCCATTTCATGTGGGGTTGGGATTCCAACCCTTGGGTCCCATTGATGTTTCACTACCTCTTGCAACCACACAGGAAGAATCTTCCCATGTTCAGTATGAGGTCGACAAAGCCACCATATTCATTGAGCGAATTTAGAACATCCACCAATAGGTCCATGGTATTTTGCAGAAAGCCAATGCTAAGTACAAGCAGTGCCATGATCAACACGAGGTATCACACCAGTTTTAGGTAGGAGATAAGGCTTGGTTACATTTGCAAAAAGAGTGCCTTACAGGGCCCCATCGAAAACTTCACCCACTTCACTATGGGCCTTACACTATCACCAAGGTTGTGGGTAGAAATACTTTTGAGCTCACCACTCCACCCTTCCTTGGCCCTTGCACCCAGTGTTCAATGTGGACCTTCTTGGGCCATATTTTCCACCATTATTGGACACCTCAGAGATCACAGAGCAATTGACACCGACATAGATTAACCCTAACTGCATGGAACAAGAATCCATTGATTAGATAGTAGACACATAGTTCAAGGGCACTCATGAGTAGAGGATCCAACTTTATTGGGTTGTCAAGGCAGGGAACTCCTACACCAAGGTAAGTGGCTCACCCGAGACCAAATTCAGAAAAAGTTTCCTCACCTGATGGGGGAACTCAATGCAATGGAGACCCTTGCTTCCTAAGGGGGGAGGACTGATCCAGGTGGATATTGGTGGCCACCCACCTGTTCTAACTGGCTCATCTTGACAGTTTTTAGTTCAACACATTCTTCTGTACCTTTGTAATTGTGGTTTCTACACTTCTGAGGATGTCTGAATCCCTACACATCTTCCAGGTGGAGACTAGTCGCCGCCCACCTAATACAACTAGCTTATTTTGAAAATTTTCATGTCAACACATCTTTATGTACTTCCAGGGTGGTTTTGGGGCCCTAAACAATGTTTTTTTTGGCTTGCGACAATCAAACTATAGATAGAGTCACAGTTTGATGGCATAATGTGTATTTTTCGACAAGACCTTTCCAACGGGCTATCACACATCTAAAACGAAGGTCGTATGAAAATTTTATGACCCCCTGAAGTTGAGGTACCAACTTACCCATTGGGGCCCACATAAATTTTGATGTTTCATCTCCTAGGGTTATGTTTTTGGATGTCTAGGGTTTTGGCATTCATGAGTAATGTTAAATGAGCCTTTGGAGCCTCATTGTAATCATTCTTCTWAGATGAATGCACATAGCARCCACATCTCTTCTCAGAGATAACTACCACYATYCGAGCAAGTTGTTTTCAGTTCTCCAGTTTTACAGTTTCAACCTATTTTATTCRTTCAATAGAATTTATTGTTCACTAGATATCTATTGTTGTTCTYCGTATCTCTGTGTTATTGTATTCARTATGTTATTCCTTTCGTTTYGCTSATAAATCCAGATCATTTTTTATRTTACCTTYCATATAAWTTTKAATGAACTCTGRTATGTTTTGATTAGAAAARCACCACAATATATWTAKARAATCATGTTGGTAGTCTTTTGATTAATAAATTATTCATTAAAATCAATTTATTAAAAGGAAAGACACTTATCAATTTAAAAATGTAATTTTTTTTTTATATAGAAAGATGCTTATGTTRTAAATGTAACTTTTTATATARAAARWTGTTTATGTTGTAAAAACRATTTCARAACACATAGATATGACTTAATATATKAACTTTCTAATACATTTCTTCATTCTATCTAYGGTTTGGAAAGTGTGCTCAAATTTCTTTTCAATCATTTCAAATTATTTACTTAATTAATTTAATACAAATTTCTTAATGATTACTTAATTTAATATAAATTTATTTATAAGCATTGTTTATTTAATTGTGTCTTTTACTTTTTGGATTTCTTTTCAAAAATTTCATTTTTTTTTAAATAATTAATTTAATATAAATTTCTAAATGATTTACTTAATTTAATATAAATTATTTAAATGATATACTTTAATATAAAACATTGAAACACCACAATACTTAAAACAAGAAATCAACATTCCAATAACTATAAAGGATTGAAATTTTTTATTTTCCAAAAGTTATATTTCTATTTAATTGATGGAAATTTTGATAATAAAATTTTATCCTAAAAATTTTGGTATATTTTAAGATCATTCTTGAAATTTGGAAAAAATAAATAAAAATTCTATAAAATTAAATTTATCTATTTATTAACTCGCTCCATTATCTATAAATAACTCAAATATTAAAAAAAAATATTTAAAATCCATTTTTTTATTAAACTAAAAATTATATTACAATTAATATATTTAAAAATCCAACAATCTATAAATAACTTGTTACTTCGATTGAAATTCAAAAATAAAAAGAGAAAAGAACACAAGAGCATCAAGCATGATCCTTGACCATGAAGTCCCTAGGAAAATTATGTAAAAAACCCCACATTAGTAAATGCTCGTTGGACTTATATATTTATAAATTGTAAAATAATTAAATTAATTTTGTAAGCAAATCAAAATTTGTGATTAGATATTTAAATTAAAATTAAAAGTTTAAAAAATAAATATTTAACTTTACATTTAATTTAGTTCAAAATTAATTTTTTTTTTTTAATATTATTATAAATAAATTGATTTTCATTATTCATAATATATACATTTATATTTATCTATAATAATAAAAAATATAATATTAATAATGTTTTTAAAAATATATATACATTTTAAATTTTATAATATGTAAATTTATCATTTTTTAAATAAAAAAATAATATAATAATATTTAATACTAAATTTTATAAATCAAATCAAATAATTATAATACATTACGAATATAATTATACTTATGATTAATTAACTTCACATTCAAACCTAACTATTAAACCTTCTCTACAAATATGTTAGAGAATGTGCAACAATATCAACATCTCAAATAATCGTCGAGGCATCTTTTTATTTTTTATATACGTTTTCCACTTAACAAAATTCTATAAAATTAGACCTTCTCTACATATATGTTATAAAGTGTGCAACAATATCAACATCTCAAATAATCGTCGAGCCATCTTTTTCTTGTTTTATATAGGTTTCTAGAAAATTGTTAAAAATTTTCAAAAATTTTAACACATTATATTCTGTTTGAAATTAAAATTATTTAAATCATATCAACTTAAAATATTAAATGTTAAAATAATTTATATAATAAAATAGTTTTGGATTAAGATTTAAAATTATTTTTAATTAGTTAAAAATTTAGTTTTTCTTGGACATAAGGCAATAGAATAATAGGGTAATGATCCAAGACCCAAAAATATATGACAAGAATAAAAGTAAAATATTATATATTAAAATAGTTTATATAAAATAAAATAGTCTATGAGTAAAACTTAAAATTGCTCTTAATTAGTTAAAAACCTAGTTTTTTTTGGATAAAAAAAAACAGGTTAATGATCCAAGACCCAAAAATATATGACAAGAGTAAAAATTGACCCCCTTACAAAACATCACAAAATCATTTTAAGTAATGTGATTTTCTTGAATAATAATGATAAATCACTATCATTAACCATTAAATTAAAATAAGTTTTACCAACTTCAAAAAAAAATCAATAACTCATAACTCAAAATAAAACTTTAAAACCTTTATTAAAGCAATAAACTTTCAACACTATTAATATTGATACTCAAAATGAAACTTTGAAACCTTTATCAAAGCAATGGAATTCCAACACTATTAATATTGCTCTACAATCAATCACTATAAACGGCTAAACTATAAACGACTAAACTGTCACTTTGTGGAGCTCCCTCTTAACTTTTTGTGACACTTTTTTCACTTAGCAAAATTATGTCAAAATAGTAAATTATCTCTTGGAATCTTCTTTTATTTCTAGAACTGGACCACAAGAAATTAAACATCAACCGACGTAAATGATTTAGAATCGAAGATAGTAGATTTGATAAAGCAAGCCAATAGACTGGCTGACTTTCCAATACCGCTTTAATTAAAACAAGTCATCCTCCAATAGACAACCATCGATTGCACCAATGGCTAATTCTCTTTTCAAATTTCTCTATGAGCCAATTCCAATCATCAACATTATACCTGTCCATCTTTAAAAAGTAACCAAGATACTTAAAACCAGAAGCTAAAGAAATAAAGTTATAGTGAAAAACAGGCTTATATGAATCCAATATAGAAGGTTGAATGTCGTAATGAAGAAAATATGTTTTGTGTACATTAATCACCAAATTGGATGCCTCACAGAAAATATTCAAAATTCCTTTTATCTCCAGCCATTCTGGTAAAGAGGCTTTTTTCATAATAAGAATATCATCGACAAAAAGAAGATGCAGGACTTTAATAAACCTTGAATGTTAGAAACACAAGATTGCGGAGCAATAAAATAAAACAAATGCAGAAACAAAACACATAAGACACACAATACAAGAGAGACACAAATTTACGTGGTTCACCCAGTGTGGGCTACGTCCACCGCTGCTATATATGCTGGACTCTGAACCTTCTTGGACCTGGAAAATTTCTCATCTTCATCTTCATTCTTGAAGACCAACTGAAACTGAGCAAGAACTCAGTTTCTCCCTG
>JZKD02S1756438.1:162007-177869 GCA_000966675.3 Picea glauca
AAAGAGGGTTTCCTTCTAGGGCAAAAAACCCTAACATAATCTCTACCGTTAGATCTGCGACCTTATAATGAACGGTCCAGATTTACAATGAAATTACAATATACTTTTACAAGGCTATTTTTTCTTCGGGGGCTTCGCCCCCGAACCCCCGCTGGGGTCCCGCTTTCCCCCAGACCCCCCAGCTGGGGGGATAGGCCCCCTGGACCCCGCAGAGGGGGTACCCCCCCTCTGCACTCCCTCGCATGGAAGAGTGTACATACTTTTGGGGTGTAAATACTTCATGGGGTATAAACACGGTTGAAAGCAAGGACCTCTGAATCAGGAAGATAATCAGGCTCCACAACCAACATTGAAACTTTTATACCTGTAATGTTACCTTTTGCTTGGCTATCTTTTAATGTCAAACTCAGTCCTTCCATAACGAGAATGAAGAGCAGGGGAGACAAAGGGCACCCTTGTCTTAGCCCTCTTCCACTGTTAAAAAAATCAGTAGGTTCTCCATTGATTAAGATAGCATATGTTGCATAACTTACACATCCCATGATCCATCTTATCCTCGGTATCCCAAATCCACATTGCAAAAGCACCATTCGAAGGTAGTCCCAACTAACACAGTCATAGGCCTTCTTTAAATCTATCTTCAGGATTAAATCTTGAAGTTTTTTCTCGCGGATATTATGCATACATTCCTAAGCCATCCCAATGGCATCTATAATTTGCCTCCCCTTCAAGAAGACGAATTGTTCATCTGATAATGCACGTGACAGAATGGGCCTTATTCTTTTTGCAATAGTTTTTTATATAATTTTATAACATAAATTACAAAGAGATATCGGGCAAAAATCCCCAAAGGAGGTTGGACCATTGACCTTAGGAATTAAGGATATGAAGGTCAATTTCAAATATCTCTTTACTTCTCCCGACCGACGGGACTCCTCCACAACCTCCAACAAATCATTAGCTACCAAGTCGAAATAGTTGAGAAAAAACTCAACTGTCCAGCCATCGAAACCGAGACTCTTTTCCTTAGTGAATCCCTTAAGAACTTCTTTAATTTCCTGTGTAGTGAAAGGACTCTCAAGAGTAATGACCTCCTCCTCAGTAACAAACCTTTGATATAGACGAACATTGGCTATCTGTTCTTCATTGATAATGTGACCTGATTCTTTAAAAAAGTTTCTAAAATGCCTGATTGCTTCACTCTTAATAGCCTCTTTCCCATTGTGAACCCTATTCATCTCATCCGTGACCTCCCACATATGTTTTTTATTGTGCCTGAAGATGGCATAGTGGTGAAAGTATGTCATATTTTTGTCACCTCTCTTGATCTGTGTAGCCCTGCTCTTTTGACGCCAACATTCCTCTTCTGCTAACAACAATTTATTCCTTTTCATTTCCAAATATTTGATATGAGAACCCATATCAAATGTATTTTCATGTTCTCTACTGTGCAGGGACAATTCCACAATTTCCTCTTCAATATAAAGAAGTAAACGTTGTTCATCGACTTTTCTTTTTTTTATCCATTCTTTGACATAGTGCTTGAGAGACTTTGATTTCATTATCAATCTATGTTGTGCGCCTGCCAACACAGAAAGTTCATGGTTATTCCAAACTTCCCAAACCAGTAAGCCAAAATATACTTCTTTCATCAAATCCGGATTGAATTTGAAAGGGTATGCAACTGACTTAAATCCAAAATCCAAATGAAACAAGATTGGTGCGTGGTCAGAAATATAAGGGTATTCTACCCAGGAGTGAAATCTAACAGAGTCAACTAGGAGAGAGTAAAAAAAAAACACTCTTTTCAATCTTTTTTTAATATACCCCACACCACTACGACCATTGCGCCAGGTAGGCATGACTTCGGGAGGTTGAATGTCAACCAAATGATTCTTTTCCAAAAGATTTTTGAAAAATACTACCAAGGAATCTGACAAAGCCATCATCCCCCAAACTTCTGCCAGGCCCAAGGAGAAGTTCAGATCCCCATCCAGGATCAAATTAGGCTGAGATAATAGCCCATAAGAATCCACTTTCTCCCAAAATTGTCTTCTCTTTGAACATGGGTCATAAACATTAAAAAAAGTGAAACTCCTTTTAGCCGGGATGAATGAACCTATCAATAATATCCCACCAACACAAAGAAAGGGATTTAGGTAAAACACATTCAGATCCCAAGCAACAAGGAGTCTTACTGACTTCCCAACAACACTGACTGCACAATTCATCCATGACAGACACAAAGAGTTCATGAAAATCCTTGCCTTATCTTCTGCAACTAAAGTCTCCAGAAGGAACAGAATACTCAGTTTATTGAGTTGCATCAATATCCTCAAAGAAGGAAATTTAAGGGGGCCTCCCACCCCTCTAATGTTCAGGGAGAGGAGGATCATGACTTAGCCCTGGCCAAGGATTTTATGCCTCTAAGCACCCCCGACTCCAATGTAGTACCAAAATGTTGTTCCACGACCAAAGGTAAAGTACCTTGCTTCTTCCTAACACTGTGCGTTTTGATCGGGGATATTTCTTGTCCCAATCCCCTTGACCACCCCAGAGTATTACACTGACCACCATCCCCTAATGGCCTACCAGGATCCCTATCAACTTGGGAGACACCTACTTGCACTTCTAATCTCCAATAGGAGGTTAAGGGTGTAGTAAGTGGAGAAGTCTTATCGGCCATGGTCTAAGACGTAAAAACTTGTCCCCAAGGCAAGATAGACATAGGTTGTGTCATGGCCAATGAGTCCGACGTAGATATCGCAGCTAGGGAAGGGGTGGAAGAATCACCAGGAGGATAAGGATGAGTATCATCAAGTGAGGGAATGGCCGAGAAGTCCAGACCTTCCATATTTTCCAGGCCAGTCTATTCCCCCGAAGACAAATTGTCCCCAGTAACCACAAAAGGGCAGACATTCAAAAAGGAAGAAACCAAGAAATCTCGTTCTCATAGTCAAAGTTTCAAAAAAAAAATTAGGACAATAAGATTTTAGCTTACCTAGAAAGGAGTTTGAGTCCAAGGTTGGGTCAACATCCAAGCAACTAGTCACCCGATCACCCTGCACATCTGGTGAATCCTCCTGCATATAATCATTGGAAGTTTCTATATTTGAGAGGTCATCAAAAGAGAAAGCTCCAGCCCCAAGAGTACAATCTTTACGCAGGTGTCCCGTCCTTCTACAGTTAAGGCACTAGAAGGTAGTCCTTGATAGTCTAGCTTTTGTATAACTACCTACCACACCACTCAATCTCAATACTATCCATAAGTCCTGCATGCAATTCCAATTCTACAAGAATGCGAGCCATGCGCTTGTCTTCCGACCATAAACCCACTTCATCCAACTTTAAAAATCTCCCTAAGATATTTCCTATTGTCGATAGAGCAGGTTTATTCCAAAGGTTGAGCGAGAGCCTAGGTAGAAGTACCCACACATGTCTGCCACTAAAGTAATCCTTAAAAGGATCAAACCCTATCCTCCACTGCTTCAACATCAAGATTCCCCCTTTGTAATCCCAAAAACATCCTCTAATGAGCTCAGCATCCTTCAGGCTCTTAAAAATCAAGCCAAACCAACCGTAGGGAAGTAAGGAAAATTTAGGAGAATACCTGATAATGGGAACCCACGACTTCTTCATCCATTCCCCAAGAGTAATGGAAGACCTTGTCTTATTTGCAATTCTTCCAACAAGAGCGCACAGAGATAACCGACAAGTTTTAGCTAACCTGACATCCATACCTATCACCAGGCGTTTGCGTGACTTCTTTGGTTTCCAAGCTCTGACTGTTCTCTTATGGGTGGATTCTTTCACACACAATGCTTCTCTCGGCGAGCCTGTCCCTCCCTTATCCAACCACTTGGAGAAATTTCCAGGTTGTGTATCAATAGCAGTATGTGTAACACTGGGACTATTACCAGCCTTAAATCTCTTCC
This sequence comes from Picea glauca, assembly GCA_000966675.3. NCBI lineage: Eukaryota > Viridiplantae > Streptophyta > Pinopsida > Pinales > Pinaceae > Picea > Picea glauca. Next base: position 165,943 of record JZKD02S1756438.1, read on the forward strand.
CCCGCTTCTCCAACCACTCAGTCCCAACTGTTTGAAACCAGAGAGCTTGTTACCTAGAGGAACTAACAACAATGGCTTGTGAGGTAAACTACTAGTCAGTGATGACACGGGAGAGTTAATGGGTGGTCGTAAAATCATGTTTAATGCTCCACCACCCTTATTTAAGTGACATAACTCATCCACAGTTTTAAATACATCCTCCTGATCCCACTTCTCCTCATCCAGGGTGCCCATCAAGTTGATAGCCTATGTTAACCAATCCCATCGAGTTCCTTCAATCCTTGACTCTACCACTCACACTACACAAGATAGGACCCCCAACTACCTAATCTTGAGGGTCAAAATGACAAAAACAAAGTTGTTAATAAACTATAGGATGATATCCAATCATTCATTAAAATTGTCTGTCAAGTGTACAATGGATTAAAATCCCGATATGATGGTAGATTAAATCACTTGGGAATTTGGGACACTATCTCGCCTCTAAAAACCCAAATAAAAGACCACCCCATCAGAAAACGATGAAAAGAATAGTGCTCAACACAATCCGCCAGTAGACAGTGCCCAGTAGACCGGAAAATGTCCAAACCCTAGAAAAAACTAGGAACTAAAAATGGAAATCCACCACTTTTGTTCCATGAGTTATATCTAAAAGAGGTATCCTGTCACTCAAATTTGAAAATACACATTTTCCCTCTCCTCACTTCGACCTCTTCTCATGTCAAAATTATTATATGTTAAAATAGTTTTCATAGGGCACAAGTGAGGAACCTTGTTGTGACTCGAAATGAAGCACCATAACCTTTATCAAAGTAATGGACTTTCTACAACATTAATATAATTTTTAACCGATCATAATATTCTTTGAACCACAATCTATATATTGATGTCCCTACAGGGGACATATAGCAGTCGCCTCTAACGATTAGTTCATGGTCTTTAACGATTAGAACATGTAGTATCAAGTGTTTTGAACCTTAGGTTGATATAGTTTGAAAATTTTGGGATTAAATTTTGTTTTAACAATGTTTTTATTTGTTTAATGATTGGTTGGTGGTAGGGGAATGCTCTCCTCATGGAATGTATTTGAGGAGATCGTGGTTGGTTGATATTATTGCACAATTATTAATATGTATTGTATTTGTCTTTTTATAATGCAGTGAATATACCACATTTATTTAAGGTTTGATATCAGAGAGTAGTGGGAGAACTACTCTGAATAAATATCGGTAGTAGGTTATAGTTTCCCTTGCATCACATGTGAAGGATTTAAAAAATAAAGTGATTGAAGGTTATGATGTGTCAAGGGACACCATTAATCCACATCTTGCTAAAGCTAAGGAATTGCTAAGCTACCACATGCAGGGGTGTCTAGTTTCTGTGACTAGAACAATAAATTGGATTATATGGATTGCTTTGAATGGAATATATAGATTTCTTTAAATCATGATGTGGGTTTATGTAGCTTGAATGTTTTTTTCTAAATTGAGTTTTAAAGATTAATGCATTCTAACTTGCCATTATTGATGTCCTATGTTTCACTTGGATGTAAAAGGATAGTTAAGGATCTTTGTGGCCTTTATGTAGATCAAGTCATTGTTGCTTGACAACCTCATATTGAAAAAGTTGTCGTTGCTTCACAACCTCATATTGAGAAAGTGACTACCAACATTGGATTGGTCAAGGAATGAAACCTGATAGTTATGATTCAAGTTTCTTTTAGATTTATTTTTTCTTCTCTAAGCATGTATTTAGTTTATCCATTCATATTGAGAATTGTGTTTTGTTACCTAGTTAAAATTTTGATTCCAACTAAAAAGAAGTTTAACGGTCTTAATGGTCTTGCCTTTGCAATTGCATTAATGTCCAGTGAGACAAACATTAAAATAGTATGAGCTTATAACTTCTTTGGTTACTAAAGATCTCATTTGGTTATGGCGCATATTATCTTTTTCCTTTGAATGTCATTTGAAGATACTTTAGTTATCATGATTAACATTAGGTTTGTATATTTTAATTTGATTTTAGCCATGTTGTTGGTATGAATTTCCTTCTAATATATAACACATGAGAGTTGTGTTACGACTCACATAATTTATTCTTATATTTATCTTTCAATGGTGAAGGTATTCACATGTCAAATGTGGTTCATTAGAAGAATTGCACGGGTCATTGGCCTTTCTTATCTTTTGGGCTTGTCTTTCCTAGGGATTTATAAGGACTTACCTAAAAATATATGTCACATGTCATAATTTGAAAGACTTCATTGGTAATCAGCTTATGATACTAAATGGGGAAGTATGATCCATATTGGATGATTATATTATTTTTCATCTATCTCGATGCTTTTAGAGTGGAAAAAATTGGAGAAATCAGCTTACAGGGTCATTTTAGTGGCAGGTCCTAGTTTAGAAAATTGGGGTCCGGAACATTTCAGAGCCATTTTGAGGAATTAAATAGAATTGTTTGAGGTTCTAGTGTCAAAAACTTGTGCACACACCCTCAATGGTGTTCTATACTCCAATACATTTCCAACAGTGTAGACCATGCATCAATTAGAGCTCATATACAAAAGTTATTCCTCCTGCAAGTTGACCTATAGTGTTGAACACCATGGTACGAGAGGATGCCATGTCATCCCAAATTACTCATGCAATGGGGCTAGCCATGTGAGTAATTTTAAGAATATTCTATAAGGTCCAAAACTTATCATAATTGAGGGTAGATGAACTCAAAACCATAACCCTAGATGGCTATCAGGTGATATTAAATACTGAGCCACTAGGAGGAGAAGGGGTTCCATTCTATGTTATTGTATTTTGTTCCATAGCAGAGATAAACAACTAGGAGTGGGAAATTAGAGAGCATAACATAGGGTGTTAATGTTTTGTAGCAGCCTGACAGGCCATAGGTCTCATGTAACTCCATGGAGGGTGCCTTCTCCTTTGTACTTGCATTATTTCCATACCAGAGAAAAGAGAGCAGAGAAACATCACCTTCTAGTTGGGTTTTCTCCTACAAGGGTTTCCTAGAGAAAATATTTTTGTTATTTTTTGGATTTTGTGTGATTGTATTTTACTATTCTCTATTTTCTGCATTTTATCAATTTCATGCATAAGCAGAAAAACAATAACTAAAGATTTTAGAATCTAAAGGAATTTAACCTTCATAGTGTAGATTTTAGTTTTATTTATCAAATATGTTGTGATGAACTATTCTAGTAGAATATCCATGATAGTTTATAGATCGTTGAATGTCCTCCTATAGAAAAAGTGTGCAATTCCAAAAGGACCTTCAATGTGAGTTGGAAATTCTTACATAACTATAAGTGATCTTGGTACCACAATAAATCATTCTAACACTCAAATTTATCTAATGCACTTGGTCCCTCCTATAGTTGTTGAATTACATTGCATACCTTTTGATTTTGTTTCCATTCTATCCTTTCTTATTCCATCCAATCATATTGTGGAATGGAAATAACACACATTAAACCCTTTGTGTCTTCTTCTTTCCTTGAAAGTGCATATTCCACCATATTTCTTTTCTTTTTTTGTATATAATTTAAAAGTCATAAACTAGAATATTTGTAACCATTTGTTTTTCTCTTATGAAGATAATTGTTGTTCCAAGAGGTACTTCAAACTACCATGATGTGTTTTTACCTTGAAGTGTCTTCCTATTAGGTAAGGCTACATTTCTTAGTTGCATGTTATATGGCCAACATTTCCTGTTCATAAATGGGTTTGAGTAACTTATTTCCTTTAAGTTGGATACTCTCAAAGGCAAGGGGCCTTTCTTTTTGCATTAAAATTGCACCAATTCCATGTCATGAGGCATCACATCCCACAATCAAAGTTCTTGTGAAGTTAGGCATGGTTAGGAATAAGATTTTCAAAATACTTTGTTGCTTCCCGAGTCCAAGAAAATGCTTTCTTATTTAATAATGTTGTTATAGGTGCTACTATTTGACCACAATTCTTGACAAGCTTGTTGTAATATCTCATCAATCCTAAGAATCCTTTAAGTTTCTTCAAGGCTTTTGGAAATGGCCATTCCATCATAGCTTTAATTTCCTTAGGGTCCACTTTGACACCTTCATGAGATACAATATGACCCAAATATTCCACTTATTGAACCCCAATGGAACACTTGGAAGGATTTACATGTAGTTGTTTCTCTTCCAATATTTTAACACCAATTTAACATGATGTACATGTTCTTCCCATGATTTGTTGTAGATCAGTATATCATCAAAAAATACTAACATGAATTTTCTGAGTAAGGGTTTGAAAATAGAGTTCATCAAGCTTTGAAATGTTGAAGGTGAATTGGTAAGGTCAAATTGTATCACCAAAAACTTATAATGACCTTCATGTGTTCTAAAGTTCATTTCCTGAATGCCTTTTTATCTCATTCTGATTTGATGATATCTAGAGAGAAGATCCAACTTAGTAAAATAAAATCTCCTTGTAGTTCATCTAAATAATTAATTATTGACAGGAATAGGAAACTTATCTTTAATGGTCATTTTTTTGATCTATCTATATTTTGGACACACACACACCATGAACCATCCTTTTTTGTAACCATCACCACTGATAAAGAGAAATCTCTTTTTCTAGGTTGAATGATGCCATCCTCTATTATTTCTTGAATCATACAATCAATCTCACTCTTTTGTGCATATGGGTACCTATAAGTCCTAATTTTAGGTGGTACACTTCCTGGTTGCAAATGAATATCATGGTCATGATATCAAGTATATGTAAGACCCTTAGGATTCTCTTCAAATACTTTTGAATGATTTTCAATAACTTTTTGGAGATCCACTGGAAAAAAAGGTCTAGATGTTTGAACATCTAGTGAGTTGTCACACACCCGACCCCTAACTACCTTTTTAAGGGATGAGGTATAAATTTTTCGCTTACCTCCAATGAACATGGTATCGAAGAATATTCTCTTTCTCTCGATGGATAGTCTTGATGCACGCCAGAGCTCCAAAACAACAGTTAGGATCCATTCAGAACCTAAGGTTTACCAATCCTACTGGACTCCACTGAACATGTCAACCCATGCAAGATTAACATGCGCCATCATAATGATGTTCTTCATCAGCATCGATTCACCATGTCACCATAGGGTTCTTAGGCTTGCTTGACTAGAGGATGAAAATTTTCCCTCTCCTATAGTCCAAATAAAATACTTAATTAATATCTCGTAGAATACCATTCTTTGGTAATTAATTACTTTAACCTCATTTAGGATAATTATTCTCCACGACTAATTATCCAATATTTAATATTTGTTTAGCCTAATACCCATGGCCCAATAATTACTGAGGTTTTACTTTCTCTTTCCCCCTTAGAAGTAATTTACAAATAACTTAATAAATTACTCATATGATAATTATGAGTAATTAGATTATAACACAATGAGACTAATTTCTCCATAATATACTTAACTTGATTAACCTCAATTAAGGTATATAATTCAATTCTCCCAGGGATGTAAATCCATGCTGAATTTTCATGTAATTTAACATATATAAATAAATTCATATTTATTTATTTACGGGGAAGAAGGATTAACTATATTCAATTTGGTATTTAATATTACAAATTTATTTTTTTATTAATTATATTATAATACAATTCAATTTAATTATATTATAATATGATTAATTATATCAAAGGAGCACTTAGGCTTGTCAATACCCATTAATACCTAAGCCTCCGGGCTTTGGCGAAGATTCATCATCAAGATTTTATGAACCCAAATCTCCCGAATGCTAGAGTTCTGGAGAGGGTCCTTCCTCTATTATGTCTTTATGCCAATACAAGTAATTATATTACCATACAATATAATTACGTGTGTTTAATAACATTATAACATTGGGAAGTGGGAAAATAGGTTTGACCTTCAACCATTTCCCCCTTACACTCTATATTCTCCAAACATCCCAGAGTCTCGAAGCTCCAAACTCGCAAAGTTCCAAAGTCCTGATCTCTCGGAGCCCTGAAGTCTCAAAGGGCCCATGCTTACATGTGACTTTGCATTAAATATTAAATTAAAAAGGGAAAAGGTTGGTACTTTATCAGATACTAATTCCATAATAAATTCATTTAACATATATTATAATAACCTTTTTGGAAAATGCACCCAAGTTTATAAAGTCTCCAATATTTTATTAATATTTGACATGAGAGAGAGAGAGAGAGAGAGAGAGAGAGAGAGTTCTTCGGGTCAATCTCCTTCGGCTCTCCCACACATCCTTTATACTCAATTCTCCTAGAGTCTCAACTCCAAAGTGACCCCACTTGTACACATTACCACACCATTTAATATTCAAAGGAGTTGGCTTCATTCACATGTGATCAATTCAATAAATCTTAGTGTATTGTAATATATTTATTATATCTCTCGAAAGTTACACCCAGGTTTTAAAATTCTCCAATATTTTATTAATATTTGATGAGAGAGAGAGAGAGAGAGAGATTTTTGGGTCAATCTCCTTTGGCTCTCCCACACATCCTTTATACTCAATTCTCCTAGAGCCTCGGAGTCCCGAAGGGGTCCCACTTGTAATTACGTTGTGGTTTAAATACAATGAAATAATTTGGATTATAATATATTATATATCGTATTAAAGGTATATTATATCAAATTATGTTAATCGATCACATTAAATACAATAATATAAATAATTGTATTTATTACATATGCAATATTGCTCAGGGAAAGAAAGGGTTCGGGCATTCGACGACTTTGGCTCATGGAATCCTATCACCCAAACATCTTGGATCCCTAGAGCTCTTAACTCCCAGAGTTCCGAAGATTATGAAAAGGTTAAACCATTCAGTCATCGTTTAATTCCCCGACGTGTTTGACATTAAAATGATAATAATAATTACATTCTTTTGGTCTCAAGTCTATTGCGCTCCAGGAACTTTAGGCTCCATTTTCAAAATAAAATAATAATAACATTAATAATAATAATATATATATATATATCTATATCTATATCTATATCTATATCTATATCTATATCTATATCTATATCTATATCTATATCTATATATGGTTTTATTACTTGGAGAATTTTAATGAATTTGATTTCTCTAATAGGAAATAAGAAAAGGAGAAATATAAATTTCTAGTCTTTATAAAGGGATTTAATAACAGTTTATATTCCCACGAGATTTCTCCATCCTAGAAATTAAAATGTAATTATAATCTCTCCCTTCTTGTGGGTAAATGAGTAGAATTTTATTTCCTTATTAATGTGCTTTACTACTCTTACTAAATTTAAGGAAATGGTACTAAGACAAGGATTTACCTCCATAGTAAATTCAGTGTTTCTACCAGGATTTACTGCCCACCAAAATTTAAGGGGATTCTTCCCAAATTTAGGAGATTTAACAAAATTTAAACATAAATGTTTATTTATGCCCCAAATAGAATTTTGAGAACTTTTGTATTTTAATTCATTTAGACCAATTTCATGTTTATGTCCTAATTATGTTTCCTCAATAATTGTTTATAAGGACTTCTAATGTTTTCCCATATTTGGGACTATTTCCTAAAGTCCACATAGATTTGATATCCTCTAAGCTTTCTGACATGGGATTTGAGGACATACTAAAATGGAGCACTATTACGCAGAAAAATCACTCTCTTCTTTCAAAGGTGTTATAGATATTTTTAATTGTTCAGTCATCAATTCCCAAGCATGCATTAAACTGTACAACACACAACCAACCACAACATCCACTCCCAGAAATATTATTTTAGCATGCAAACAATCAAGATATAAGAAATTAAATCAAAAGAGATTCAGCTAAGACATTCTCTTTATTTTGCTTAAATTTATCAAGTCACTTTTGTAAGAAATTAAACTTACACATTTCTAAAACATAGTATAAAATTTTCTCTTATCTAAACACTACAGAGATTTAACCAAATATAATTATCTAGAAACTAGATAGTGATGCAACTATTGAAAGGGTACCCTTTTCCACCCAACTATAGGCACAACAAATCCTGAACGGATTTACCACTGGCCACCCCCTAGCTAGATCATGATGTTATGAGAGAGACTCTTCCTTATGTTAAACAACATCTAGGGATGGAGGCCATTCTCCTCCTCCCATAGGAACTTGGCAGATCGGTTTTCTCTCCACTAAGAAAGGGGGTTTGCAATGATTGCTTCCTCAATCACTCATCTTCTCTGCCACCTCATTTATAAACTTGGACTGAAAACATTTCCCATTCAATTCATGTACCCAGAAACAATTTTTTCTCAGTTCTCTTCATAACCAGAGAGCTGCACATGCTCTCCCTCTTTAGAAAATGGTCACTAGAATCATCTTCTTGCCTCCTCTCCTCTACCCACAAATTTCCTCTCTTTTCTTTCTTTCCTCAGCAAGATTTTGTGGGTCCAATTCCCAATTTCGTGGTTCAATCCAGGAAATTTTCATATGGGTACTCTTCCCATCTCCTCATTGAATCTTGAGGAGGACTTCCCAACTACCAGCCTGAATGTTAATTTATTTTTCTGGGTCAGAGGACTGTTATGGGTGTGAATAATTTAAATCCAGTAGAGTACTAGTCTGGTAGGGTTCATCTCAACCATTGTTGGTTCCACTCACCATCTCTCTCATGCATCATGATATACCTTGGAAAACCCCTTCAGTAGTTACGCAACACTTTCCATTTTATTTAGTAACAAAAATATATACATTACATTTTATAACAAAACGATTCATCAATTCCAACATCCACACATATTTAATATGCCTGTAGTCTTTTAGCAATTTATAGTTATATTTACAAGCTAGAGAAACATGGGTATTACAATCCCCTCCCCCTTAAAGGAACATCATCCTCAATATTCTACCTGTTGATGTGCTCTGTATGTACAACAATAAAAAAAAATGGGTATGTATGTTTCATGGCATCCTCCATTTCCCATGTAGCTTCATCTGGACCAAAGTGTTTCCACTGCACCTTGACCCGTGCAATGGTTTTGTTCCCAAGTGGGATTTATTTCCTGTATATTATGCATTGTGGATCTGGTAGGAATTTTGCCTCTGTTTCCACCTTAATCACATAAAAATCAATTATATGATTAGAATCATTTACATATTTCTTCAGTAACGAAAAATGGAAAACATTATGTGCCTTCACTATGGGAGGAAGTGCTAGTAAATATGATATAGGTCCCACTCTATCCAAAAATTTAAAGGTTCCACAATACCGAAGTGCCATCTTGGTACAATCTCCCATTCTTAAGGAACTTTTCATGGGCCTAACTTAGAGATACACATGATCCCCTGCTTGGAACTCTCTAGGAGTCCTTTTTTTGTTTGCATAGCTTTTATGTCTATCATGAGATATTTTCAGATTCTATTTTATTTTAACTACTTGTTGTTTCATTTATTTTATCATATCTGGACCGAGTGTAATTATGTCTACTGGTTTATTCCATCTTATTAGAATATTGCATTGTCTACCATAGAGGGCCTGAAAAGGGTTCATCTTCAATGACTCTTGATAGCCATTGTTATAAGAAAACTCTACTAGTGGTAGGTAGTATTCCCACTTCTTGGGTTGATGCAGCACATGCATCCTTAACATGTCCTCTAACACTTGGTTTACCCTCTTTGTCTTCCCATCAGTTTGAGGGTGATAGGTTGTACTAAATAACAATTTAGTTTCAAGACCAACAAATAGAGATCTCCAAAAATTTGAAGTAATTTTTTATCTCTGTCAAATATGATTTCCTTAAGCATGTTGGGTATGTGTTATATTATTTGCATGTGTGTGTGTGGGCATGTTAGGTTCGACAACTGCGTCTGGCGGTTTTTTCTATTTTTAGTGGATTTTTCTATTTTTAGCGGTTTACTAAATTAATCCTGGATTAAGGGATTATGGTTTTGGTATCTACGGAATACCTAAAAACATTGTATATATTGTATGGTGAATGGTGAAATTCAATAATGAATATAAGAAAGGTTTTCTCGGTTGAGGGTTTCCGGTATAAAATCTCTGTGTACTTTGTATATGAGCCATTGATTAAATTATGTTTTTCTTAAGAATCTATATGCATTGATTTACTTCACAAGCTTAAAACTTACATGTGGTATCAAAGCTCATTTTTGGCTTCAGAGGGATGCCTTTGTTGTTGAGGGTTTGGCTCAGTCTTGATAGATCAAGTTTATCTTGGGTCCGTGATAAACCTGGGTTTAGTGGGAGCTTTTGCAGTTGTGATTTGAGTGCAGGAAGAGGAATGACAAGCTCTTCTAGAATCGAGATAGAGAAGTTTGACGGTAAAAACTTTGAGCTATGGAAGCTGAAGATGGAGGACCTTCTTGTAGACAAAGAAAAATGGATCACTGTGGATCCTGGTACACAGCCTACTAGTACACCGTCTACTATCACACAGGCTATTGGTACACAACCTACCAGTACACAAACTACCAGTACACCACCTACTGGTATGTCGAAGGAATATTGGGAGAAGTTGGATAGAAGAACAAGGAGTACTATTCGACTCTGCCTGACAGATTTGGTGTTGTTGAATGTCTCAGGAGAGTCTACAACCAAGGAACTATGGGATAAGTTGGGGAATTTGTATCAATCAAAGTCCCTGGTAAACAAGTTGTTTCTTCAAAAGAAGTTGTATCATCTTAGGATGGAAGATGGAGATTCAATGACAGAACATCTAAATGCCTTTAATACTCTGGTAAGTCAACTTGTCTCTGTTAATATTACGATTGCAAAAGAAGATAAGTGTATCACTTTGTTATGCTCTTTGCTAGACTCTTGGGATAATCTGGTTGTAGCAATTGGTAGTACCACTCAATCTACATCGAAGTATGAGGATGTAGTTTCATCCTTGTTATCTGAAGAGATGAGGTGGAAAAGCATGGATGGTCATAGCACAGATGCTTTATTTGTAAGAGGTCATACCCAAGACAGGAATCCTGGCAAGATTTCAGGGAGGGAGATCTAAATCTACAGGTAGATCTAAGTCTCTAGGAAAATCTTTGAGGAAATGATGGAAGTGTGGTAAAACATGTAATTATAAGAAAGATTGCAAGTATAAGAAGGTTGAAAAACCAAAGGGATTTGATAGTACCTCTTCCACAGAGGCGAAAACCTCCACTGAAGAAGGAGGTGATGTTTACCTAGCATCTACAAGTACACATGTAGACCGCGATGTATGGTTGATCGACTCAGGTGCATCATACCATATGACTCCTCACAGTGAGTGGTTATCTGAATATGAAAAATATGATGGTGGTGATGTATTCCTAGGAGATGACTCAACAACAAAAATCTTCGGACGTGGAAGGGTTAAGTTGCTGCTAAAAGATTTAAGGATCAGAACACTCCCTGGGGTTCTTCACATTCCCAAACTTGCCAGGAGCCTAATATCTGTAAGCAAGTTGGATGATGCAAGAGTGGATATTGTATTTTCAAAGAACACTTGTAATATGGTATGAGGGGCAATGGTGTTGATGAGGGGAGTTCGGTGTGGAACTCAGTACAAGTTTTTGGGAAGAACTTATACTAATGGGTGTAACAATTATGTTTTCCTTGAGCAGACAAATAAAGAATACAAGACCAATATCGTCCCTGAAAAGAATGCCATGTTGTGGAATCAAAGATTGGGGCATATTGGAGAAAAGAGCCTTTGAACACTACACGGTAAAGGCATGGTTGAAGGTATGTCTAATTGCACTCTGTATTTTGATTTCCATGAACATTGCATATATGGTAAACAAAATCAAGTAAGATTCCCATATGGTGCTACAAGAGCAAAGGGGGTCTTAGAGTTGATACACAATGATGTGTTTGGACCTGTTCCTGTTCCATCCCTAGGTAAATCTGTGTATTATGTTTCATTCATAGATGATTTT
>JZKD02S1756438.1:178384-192639 GCA_000966675.3 Picea glauca
AAAGGTTATTCCCAGGTAGAGGGAATTGACTTTGGTGAGATTTTTTCTCCTGTTGCTAAGTTAACTTCTATTAGATTTATTTTATCTATTTCTACTGCTTTTGATCTTGAAGTGGGATAGATGGATGTGAAGACAACATTCCTACACGAGGATCTGGAAGAAGAAATCTACATGAAGTAGCCATAAGGCTTTGTAGTGAAGGGAAAGAAAGAGCTTGTCTATAAGCTAAAGAAGTCAATATATGGTCTGAAGAAATCACCTAGGATGTGGTACCAAAAGTTTAACACATACATTCTTCGATTGGGATTTGTAAGAAGCTGGGATGATCACTGTGTATATTCCAAGCAGGTTTGTAATCACTTCATTTATGTAGTGTTGTATGTTGATAACATGTTGTTGGTAGGAAATAACATGGATGTTATCAAGGAGGTGAAATCACAGCTATCCTCCAAATTTGACATGAAGGATCTTAGTGTTGCTAACTTCATTGTGGGAGTGGAGATTAAAAGAGATCGTGCAAACATGAAACTATGGTTGAATTAGAGAAAATATGTTGAGACGATATTGCAGAGGTTTAATATGCATGGAAGTAAACCGGTCAAGGTTCCTATTCCTATAGGTGTAAAGTTATCTACATATCAATGTCCCAAGACACAGGAAGAAGAAGAGGACATGTCCGATGCTCCATATGCCAGTGCAGTTGGCAGTTTGATGTATGCAATGGTCTGTACTAGACCAAACATTGCACATACAGTGGGATTTTTAAGAAGGTATATGTCAAAACCATGGAAGGAGCATTGGACAACAGTAAAGAGGGTCTTAAGTATCGTTGTGGTACTACCAGTTATGGATTGTGCTACCAAGGAAGACTAGGATTGGATAGAGTTGTGGACATACATGGCTTTGTTGATGCGGCATGCGCTGGAGATCTGGATCACATAAGATCTACAAGTGGGTATGTGTTTAACCTATTTGGAGGAGAAATCCATTAGATGAGAAAAAGATAGGGTATAGTGGCACTCTCAACTACAGAAGCTAAATACATGGAAGCCACACATGCAAGCAAGGAAGAAGTATGGTTACAAAGATTGTGTTCAGGTTTTGGGTTGGTACAACAAGCAGTGAGATTAGATTGTGACAGTCAGAGTGCAATATTCTTGGAAAAGAACCCAACTTATCATTCAAAGACCAACAATATTGATGTTCAGTATCACTTTGTGAGAGACATGGTTGAGGAAAAGAAGGTGTTGCTGGAAAAGGTTGACACTTTGAAGAATGTTGCAGATTCATTGACAAAGTATGTGAGCACAAAAAAGTTCTCCTGGTGTAGAGTAACAATGGGCACTTCTCCCTTGGATTATTGACTATATAATCCCCTCAACCCCTGGATGAAAATAAAACAACAAGTGGGAGAATGTTGGGTATGTGTTATATTCTTTGCATGTGTGTGTGTGTGGGTGCAGGTTCGACAACTACGTCTGGCAATCCCTCTAGTAGTGGTCATTGTGTCGTGTGCACCGGGTGATTTCCTAGTGGGGTCCGCGGGGGGGGGGGTAGGTATTCCCCCCTGGTCATGTGAAGCGTTCGACACCGGGTGTTAGCCTGGGGCCGACGGAGTTCAGGGCAACGTCCCCAAAAATGTTTTTGTTCGGTTTTTTCTATTTTTAGCGGTTTACTAAATTAATCCCGTATTAATGGATTAGGGTTTTGGTATCTATGGAATACCTAAAATAATTTTATATATTGTATGATGAATGGTGAAATTCAATAATGAATATAAGAAAGGTTTTCCCAGTTGAGGGTTTCCCGTATAAAATCTCTATGTACTATGTGTATGAACCATTGATTAAATTCTGTTTTGCTTAAGAATCTATATGCATTGCTTTACTTCACAGGTTTAAAACTTACAAAGCATGCCATGCAACCTAAATATCTCTTTAATGAAAATACTAGAAATATCTATTGCCTTGCAAGTTAAATTGATGGGAATAAAGTGAGAATCCTTTCTCATTTTTTCCACAACTACCATAATGGCATTATTATGCTTGGTTGATTTAGGCAATCCTGTGATGAAATCCATAGAGATGGTCTCCCATTTCCATTCAGGAATTGGTAGGAGCTGCAACAACCCTGCTAGATGTCGGGTCTTTGCCTTAACCTACTGAAATTCTATACATTTATCTAAGTAATTATCTATGTCTTTTTTCATTCCGGTCCAATGAATAGTTTCTTAGTGGTTGTGATCATTTTCTGATAACCAGGATGACCAGTATATGGTATTTTATGTAGTTCATCCATTATGAACCTCTTCAAGTTGTCACAATTTGGAATATACAACCTACCTTTGTAAGTTAGAAGGACATCATTCAACATTTGATAGCCCTCATACTTCATCCCTGTGGGATCTTGCTCTAGGTATGATTTCACAGTATTAAAAAATGCATATGTTTCTTGTGCACTTTTGAAACTCTCCTTGACGTCTGATTCATAGGTGCTTATAGTTGCCAAGTGAATCAATTTCATACTTCTACTAAGGGAATCATCCACCCTATTTTATTTTCCTTTAATATATTTGATTTCAAAATAAAATTCATTGAGGAGAGCCATCCACCTAGATTTTCTAGCATTGAGTTTTGGTTGATCAAACAAATATCTCAACCCACTATGGTCTGTCATAAGCAAAAATCTTCTACCTAGGAAGTAATTTCTTCACATTTTTAAAGAATGTACTATGGAAACCAATTCTAAATCGCGGGTCACATAGTTCATTTAATGGTCATTATTTTTTTTTTATTCGTAGCAAATCACCTGTCCTTCTTGCATAAGTGATCCGAAAAGATCTTTTTAATGACCGTGGTTGAGTTATTATGCATGCGTTTATTAACCAATTAAGGAGCTTAATGAAAGAGGAAGAAGATATGAGAATTTATCACGTCCATGAACACACATACAGAACTAAAATGAAGCAATAAGAATAGAAAACTATAATAAGACAAGTGATAACGAAGTTTGACAATCTCGCCTATGTCTCTGATCCTTTGTCTTAGTGGGTGAAGATTTTTTTATTTCTATTCAAAGCTCAATAAGTACATCACATCAGTGCCATAAGGCTACAAGACTAATCTGTTCTTGTTCTCCCAGATCTCTAGAACCCAACAGAAGAAACAACACTCAAAATGGATGAACAGAGCTCCCATAAATGACCCGCAAAGATGCACTCCTCAATAACTTCCTTGAATAAAAATGGCTTTGGCTTGGCTTTCCTTCAACATAAATCTACTCTGACTCTCCTCCATGGCCTCAAGAAGGCCTAGTTTATATAGATCTTAATTTGGTTATCATTCCCCAACTTCCTCCCAAATTATGGGCTCAAAAGAGCCCAATATCCCCCTAAAATGGGCAAATTCCCCCAAATCTGTTGAGAAAATCATTAAAAAATCCAAATTGTATAGTCAAAAACCCACTCTGCTTATAAAAATTTGAAAATAGCCACTAGGGATGGGTGCGTGCTCTAAAAATGAGGTCATATGGATCTTAGGTGGCCAAGCGCCAGCCCAAAGGGCTGTGCGCTGGTCCCTTAGCCTGAAACATAGGGTCATGTGGTGTAAGCCCTAGGCTCCTCGCTCTAACAACTGTAACAAGCCCCAAATATTGGCGCATTTTGCTGACTGATACGTGGCCCACACCCTTTTTGGTGGCTAGTCTCATGGACAAACAAACCACGTGCTTATTCACATGGAAACTTCTGCGCTCATTTGATGGGAGTGGGCATATGCAGGTGCACAAATTGTGGGTTGGGGCCTAGCCCCAACCCTTTCCGCTCCCATTAAAAACTATTGCAATTCAAATAAAATGTTTAACATATGTTTTAAAAAGTAGCACATGCAGCTCCATGGAATTCGACCCCTCTGCCAAGTCACTCATCCTCGGAGAGGTCTCCAGTTCGATTCTCAGGGAGATACATAGTTTTTGCAAAGACCCAATGACCAATCCTTGGGTGCCACGTAGCAGCCCATGTCTGGGCCATGTGGCACCCCACCATTCGTTGTCCTCTAATGCCACATTTTAGTTTGGTATTCTCCCATGTGTCAGCACCGTACCTACGAATTGTTTGCCCATTCAGTGACTGTGCCTACCACGTGTCACCGTACAGTAGGGTCACACGACACATGTACAGACATGCCACATGTCACCCTTCCAGTTGTGACACATGTCACCTCCTGGCTGGTCCACATCATCTGTATGGAGCCCACTATTCCTCTTCCATGTGTCATGTTTCCACATCATCATGATGACATCAGTGTTGACTTTTTTATTGTTGACATGTTTGACTTTTTGCCTGTTTGGAAAAATGGTCAGAGTGCGATAACTCTTGCATACATCCTCCATTTGAGAAAGTAAATATATGTCCAGAATCAGTGCAATGAGCTGGTCGCAATGGAATTGGTTTTGTTGAATTATGAGAACTTTCATTTTTGAGCCTTTTCTAGACCTGAGAAGCCTCCTGGATCCGATTCTGGATCACACCTCCCCACTAAGGAACTTTTGGTCCCCAAAAGGTTACTGACCAGTCAAAAAGCTCGGGATAGGCCACCTGACTTGTCCTCTTTCTCTGAACTATGTCCTGTGCACCTGTCTCATCAAGATCAACTGTAACACAATCATGACAACTAACATAATATTGTTAGCCATTTTAACCCTGTCACATTTTGCTGAAGCAACTATCATCCATGTAGAAAACATTACTAATGATAGCATAGAAAATATGGCTACAAATGAGCTGATATACTTGTAATATTTGCACGACATGAGCTTATCTTGAAGCAAACTGTGATTGATTTTCCATTCAACAATCATTTCATATTCTTGCTTAAGATTGATTACTGCATTTGAAACAATTATAGGTTTGTTTCTTGCTTGAACTTCCTTCTTTAATTGTTCCATAGTTTGAAGTGTTTTATTTTCCTTTACATGATGAACACGAACCACATAATCTTGAACTGCTTTGGTTAATTGATATTGATTGTTTGTCTTGTAGAAGATTGCCTTTCGATCATATAAATATGGACTACCTAAGACCATTCCACATTCACTTATTGGCACAACATCACATGCTACCTCGTCCACATACTTAGATGAAATTGAAAATTTGATTATGCATTGCTTTTTTATGTGCATTTGACGATGTTTGCTTATAAATTTAAGTGTGTAAATCTTATGATGTACTTGTGTTTTTAACCCCAAATTCTTAACCAATTCTTCTGAGATTAGATTGGATTGAGATCCATTTTTGATTAATGTGTTTATCTTAGTGTGTCACATAATTAACCTTATATGAAACAAGTTACTTCTACAATAAATGACTTCACCAATTTTACCTGTTGTACCAACCAATGAGACGTTTGATTCATCACCTGAATCCGATCCCAAGTCTATGGGTCTTGTTGTTGCTACCACTGTTTGCCTCCCTTTCTTTTCCTTAAACCACTTTGGCCTCTTCTCGGGATGCAACTGCCAACATATGTCCTCATCGTGCCCCTCTTTCTTGCAATTCTTGCAAGAGGGCCTCTCTTCCTTTCTCGCCACTGCATTTTCCTTTTTTCCATGCCACTTCCTCTTGTCCTCTTTCCTTATACACCTGCTTTCCCTGCTTCAATGTATGTTGCTTGAACATAAAACTCATCAAGGTTAGTGGGTCCAAACATGAATACACTGTTTCTAATATGTGCAGGTAAACCTCCTATATACTTCATAAGGGATTCCTGTGTATGTAAAGGGATAACTAATGCCAATTCCATTTTTCGAAAGCTATCTGTATATTCTTGCACTGTTTGTCCTTTTCTTAGTTTTAAAGATTTCCATTCAATTAATGCTTTTTCTTTATAACCCAAAGGATAGAATTGCTTCCTAAGTGTAGAAATGAAACTTTGCCATGATGGAAATACATTACCCACTTGTTGTGTTCCGTTTTGCAACTTGCTTTGCCACCAGATGAGAGTTGTGCCTGCAAGTCTCAAAGATGCCAACTTGATTTGTGTGGCCTCATCCTTGATTTGTTGCACATTGCAGTACAAATCCATCTACCTGACCCAATTTTCAAGTCTCTCTGCATTAACTTCACTATCATATATGGGTAACTCAAATTTAACATCAAGTTTTAACAATGGTATTTCATTCTTATGTTTATGAACATGTTTCTTTGCATTGGATTTAGAACTTGAACTTGAAGAAGAAGGAAAAGAAGGAGGTGATGATTGAGGTGAAGGAGGAATATGAGGAGGATCCTTTGCCTCTTCAATTTTTCCCTTTGAATATTCACCCAAAACTGGTATTTTTCGTTCCAAGTAATCCTTGTACAAAAATTTCATCATCTCCGACATGGCGAAGAAAGTTTTTCGAAACTCTTTCTCATATTGAGAAAGTCCCAGTTCTGATCCCATCTTCTCGGTTTGAGAAGATATCTTTATCAATACAATTAATGCATTATCTTCAACAAGATTTCCTTCACCACACTATAGTTGTTCCCTGGTTAACATGCAAAACTAAAATCCAAATGTCAACTAGCTATGATACCACTTGATCCAAAAATATCTTTTCAATGAATGTGGTTTAGTTATTATGCATGCGTTTATTAACCAATTAAGGAGCCTAATGAAAGAGGAAGAAGATATGAGAATATATCACATCCATAAACACATATACAAAACAGAAATGAAGCAATAAGAACAACAAACCATAACAAGAGAAGTGATAATGGAGTTCGACAATCTTGCCTATGTCTCCGGGCCTTTGTCTTAGTGGGTGAGGCTTCTTTATTTTTGTTCAAAGCTCAATAAGTATATTTCAGCAGTGCCATAAGGATACAAGAATGATCTGGTCTTATTCTCCCAGATCTCTAGAACCCAACAGAAGAAGAGACACTCAAAATGGATGACCAGAGCTTCCAGAAATGACCCGCAAAATTGCGCTCCTCAACAACTTCCCTGCATAAAAATGGATTTGGCTTGGATTTTCTTCAAAATAACTCTGCTATGACTCTCCTCCATGGACTCAAGAAGGCCTGGTTTATATAGATCTGAAGTTGGTTATCATTCCCCAACTTCCTCCCGAAATCTGGGCTAAAAAAGAGCCCAATATCCCCCAAAAATGGGCAAATTCCCCCAAATTTGCTGAGAAGATTATAAAAAATTCCAAATTGTATAGTTAAAAACCCACTCTGCATACAAAAATTCGAAAATATCCCCTATGGATGGGTATGCTCTCTAAAAATGAGGTCATATGGCTCTTAGGTGGCCAAGTGCCAGCCCAAAGGGTTGTGTGCTGGCCCCTTAGCCTGAAACATAGGGTCATGTGGTGTAAGCCTCGTGCTTCTTGTGATAACAACTGTAATAAGCCCCAAATATTGGCACCTTTTACTGACTGATATGTGTCCCGCACCCTTTTTGGTGGCTGGTCTCATGGAAAAACAAACCACGAGCTTATCCACATGGAAAATTCCACGCTCGTTTGATGGGTGTGGGCATATGTGGATGCACAAATCAGTGGGCCTAGCCCCAACCCTTTTCGCTCACATTAAAAACCATTTTAATTAAAATAAAAATTTTAACACATGTTTTAACAAGTATCACGTGTAGCGCCATGGCATTCGAACCCTTTGCCAAGTCACTCTTCCTTGGAGAGGTCTCTGATTCGATTCTCGGGGAGAAAAATAATTTTTGTAATGACCCAACGACCAATCCTTGGGTGCATGTCTGGGCCATGTGGCACCCCACCATTCACTTTCCTCTGTTTCCACGTGTTAGTCTGCTATCTTCCCATGTGTCAATATCGTACCTGCCAATTGTTCTCCCATTCAGCGACCGTACCTACCACACGTCACCGTACGGTAGGGCCATGTGGCACCTGTATGGACATGCCATGTATCACCCTTCTAGTGGTGACATGTGTCACCTCTTGGATGGTCCACTTCATCTGTATGGATCCCACTATGCCTCTGCCATGTGTCATGCTGACGTTAGCATTGACTTTTTTACTATTGACTTGTTTGACTTTTTACATGTTTGGAAAAATGGTTAGAGTGTGATAACTCTCACATACGACATCTTTTTTAGAAAGTAAATATATGCCCAGAATTGGTTTCATCGAATTACGAGAAATTTCATTTTTGAGCCTTTTCTAGACCTGCGAAGCCTCCTGGATCCGATTATGGATCAATAAGGCCTCCTCCAAGCCCTTCCAGGCGGACATTTGTACACCCAAGGAAGTGATTTTTTGGGTCTACAATATTCAACAGAGGTGCATTGGTTAGAAGGTGTTTCAACTGTTGGAATCTCTCTTCACATTTTGATGTCCAAATGAATTTAAGTCCATTTTTCTAAAGGGAGGTGATTGGGAAACCAATCTTGGAAAATCCCTTTATGAACCTTATATAGTATCCTACTAGGCCCATAAAGGATCTTATATCATATGCATATTTTGGGGTAGGCCAATCCATAATGGATTTGATCTTGTCAGGATCAACTACCACTCCTTTTTCAAAAATAACATGGCCTAAGTAATGGACTTGTTTTTGGAAAAATTCACACTTACTAAACTTAGCATAGAGTTGAAGTTCTCTTAGCACTTGAATAACTAACTTGAGATGTTATTCATTCTCTTCCCTAATCTTAGAATATATTAGGATATCATCAATGAAAACCAACACAAATTTGTCTAAGAACTTACTGAGTACATTATTCATTAAGCACATAAAAGTGGTTGGTACATTGGTAAGCCAAAATGGCACCACCAAAACCTCATAGTTCCCATATATTGTCCTAAATGATTTTTTATGGATGTATTCATCCTTAATTCATACTCGATGGTATCCAGACCTCCAGTCAATCTTGGAGAAAATTGTAGAACCCCTTAATTGGTCAAACAATTCATCAACCCTTGGAAAGGGATACTTATTCTTAATGGTCATCTTATTGAGTTGTATATAGTCTATTCACAACCTAAGTGTTCCATCCTTCTTGTTCACAAACAAAGTTGGTGCTCCCCAAGGAGACACACTAGGATTAATGTAACATTTTTCCAACATCTCCTTTAGTTGTAGTTTGAGCTCAACTAGCTCTGGTGTACTCATTATATAGGGTGCTCTAGACATTGGCACCACTCCTGGTACAAGTTCTATTGAAAAGTCAATATCTCTTTTTGGAGGTAAAGCTAGTACCTCTTCTAGAAACACATCTTTATACTCTTTTAATATGGGATGGTCCTCTAGTTTTGGTTTATTGTTCTCAATATAGTTCAAAACTTGTATTTCATACATAGGACATCATTTTCTTCAATACTTCTTCACTTTAAGGGGTGATATTTGTCTCACTGAGAAAGGCTTTTGAATTCCTTGTAGGGTTAATTTTCTCCCTTCTTCATATTTACACTCCAAAGTTTTATTGTAACATTCCAACTTGGTTTTATGGGAAGCCAACCAATCCATACCAATCAACAAGTCATAAGATCCTAAATGGTGCATGTTTAGGGTTGCTTTAGTGAGTAATCCATTCATAATGAATCGACATGCTGGTATGGCCTTTGTTACCTTTCTTCTAGTTCTAGTGGCTAGTTGTACCAGCCATGATTTAGCATGTTTTACTTGTTGCAATTTACATTTCTCAACATCTTGAGGGGAAACATAACTCATATTAGAACCAGGGTAAATTAAAATGGAAACTAGATGGTTGGAAATCATACCTTACATCTCCAGCATTGAAGCTTGGTGGCCAACTTGATTTAGAGGTTTTTGCTATTTTTAACGGATTTTGCTATTTTTAGTGGATTTTGCTATTTTTAGCGGTTTACTAAATTAATCCCGTATTAATGAATTAGGCTTTTGGTATCTATGGAATACCTAAAATCATTGTATATATTGTATGGTGAATGGTGAAATTCAATAATGAATATAAGAAAGGTTTTCCCGGTTGAGGGTTTCTGGTATAAAATGTCTGTGTACTATGTGTATGAGCCATTGATTGAATTGTGTTTTTCTTAAGAATCTATATGCATTGCTTTACCTCACAGGTTTAAAACTTACAAACTATGTCGTGCAACCTAAATATCTCTTTCATGAAAATACTTGCAATATCTATTTCCTTGCAAGTTGAATCAATGGGAATAAAGTGAGAATCCTTTCTCAATTTTTCCACAACTACCATAATGGCGTCATTATGATTGGTTGATTTAGGCAATCCTATGATGAAATCCATCGAGATGGTCTCCCATTTCCATTCAGGAATTGGTAGGAGCTACAACAGCCTTGCTGGATGTCAGGGCTTTTCATTAACCTGTTGACATTCTATACATTTATCTAAGTAATTATCTATGTCTTTTTTCATTTTGGTCCAATAAATAGTTTCTTAGTGGTTGTGATCATTTTCTGATAACCAAGATGACCAGTATATGGTATTTTATGTAGTTCATCCATTATGAACATCTTCAAGTCGTCACAATTTGGAATATACAACCTACCTTTGTAAGTTAGAAGGCCACGATTCAACATTTGATAACCCTCATACTTCATCCTTGTTGGCTCTTGCTCTAGGTATGATTTCACAGTATTGAAAAATGCATATGTTTCTTGTGCACTTTTGACTCTCTCCTTGATGTCTGATTCACGGGTTCTTATAGCTGCCAAGTGAATCACTTTCATACTTCTACTAAGGGAATTGCCCACCCTATTTTATTTTCCTTTAATATGTTTGATTTCAAAATCAAACTCATTGAGGAGATCCATCCACCTAGATTTTCTAGCATTGAGTTTTGGTTGATCAAACAAATATCTCAACCCACTATGGTCTGTCATAAGCACAAATCTTCTATCTAGGAAGTAATGCCTTCACATTTTTAAAGAATGTACTATGGAAACCAATTCCAAATTGTGGGTCACATAATTCATTTCATGGTCATTCATTTTTTTGGATTCGTAGCAAATCACATGTCCTTCTTGCATAAGTGATCCAAAAAGATCTTTTTAATGACTGTGGTTGAGTTATTATGCATGCGTTTATTAACCAATTAAGGAGCTTAATGAAAGAGGAAGAATATATGAGAATTTTTCACATCCATGCACACATATATAAAACTGAAATGAATCAATAAGAATAGAAAACTATAACAAGAGAAGTGATAACGAAGTTCGACAATCTTGCCTACGTCTCCGAGCCTTTGTCTTAGTGGGTGAGGCTTCTTTATTTATGTTCAAATCTCAATAATTACATCACATCAATGCCATAAGGATACAAGAATAATATGGTCTTGTTCTCCCAGATCTCTAGAACCCAACAAAATAAATGACACTCAAAACAGATGACCAAAGATCCCATAAATGACCCGCAAAGATGCGCTCCTCAACAACTTCCCTGCATAAAAATGGCTTTGGCTTGGCTTTCCTTCAGCATAAATCTTCTTTGAATCTCCTCCATGGCCTCAAGAAGGCCTATTTTATATAGATCTTAAGTTGGTTATCATTCCCCAACTTCCTCCCAAAACCTGGGCTCAAAAAGAGCCCAATATCACCAAAAAAGGGGCAAATTCCCCCGAATCTGCTGAGAAAATCATCAAAAAATCCAAATTGGATAGTTAAAAACCGACTCTGCATATAAAAATTTGAAAATAGCCACTAGGGATGGGTGCACTCTCTAAAAATGAGGTCATATAGATCTTAGGTGGCCAAGAGCTAGCCCAAAGGGCTGTGCGCTGACCCCTTAGCCTGAAACATAGGGTCATGTGGTGTAAGACCTGGGCTCCTCACGCTAACAATCGTAACAAGCCCCAAATATTGGCACCTTTTGATGATTGATACGTGGCCCACGCCCTTTTTGGTGGCTGGTCTCATGGAAAAAAAAACCATGGGCTTATCCACATGGAAACTTCGACGCTCATTTGATAGGTGTGGGCATATGTAGATGCACAAATCTCTGGGTTGGGGCCTAGCCCCAACCCTTTTCACTCCCATTACAAACTATTGCAATTCAAATAAAATGTTTAACATATGTTTTAACAAGTAGCACATGTTGCTCCATGGAATTCGACCCCTCTGCCAAGTCACTCGTCCTTGGAGAGGTCTTCGATTCGATTCTTGGGGAGAGACATATTTTTTGCAAAGACCCAGTGACCAATCCTTGGGTGCCATGTGGAAACCCATGTCCGGGTGACATGGAACCCCACCATTCATTGTCCTTTGATGCCACATGTCAGTCTGGTATTCTCCCATGTGTCATCACTGTATCTGTCAATTGTCTACCCATTCAATGACCGTACCTGCCACGTGTCACTGTACGATAGGGTCACATGGCACTTGTACGGACGTGCCATGTGTCACCCTTCCAGTGGTGACACATGTCACCTCCTGGATGGTCCATGTAATCTGTATGGAACCCATTGTTCCTCTGCCATGTGTCACGTTGCCATGTCAACATGATGACATCATGTTGACATCAACATTGACTTTTTCACTATTGACATGTTTGACTTTTTACCTGTTTGGTAAAATTGTCAGAGTGCGATAACTCTCACATACATCGTCCATTTGAGAAAGTAAATATATGGCCAGAATCAGAGCAATGAGTCGGTCGCAATGGAACTGGTTTCATTGAATTATGAGAACCTTCATTTTTGAGCCTTTTCTGG
This sequence comes from Picea glauca, assembly GCA_000966675.3. NCBI lineage: Eukaryota > Viridiplantae > Streptophyta > Pinopsida > Pinales > Pinaceae > Picea > Picea glauca. The sequence continues at coordinate 191,054 of JZKD02S1756438.1, forward strand.
ACATGGGAAGCCTCCTGGATCCAATTCTGGATCACACCTCCCCACTAAGGAACTTTTGGTCCCCAAAAGGTTACTGACCAGTCAAAAAGCTCGGGATAGGCCACCCGATGTTACGCCCTAATATTGGCTCATTACCCCTTAATTGGGGCATATTATATTAGTAATGTTATTTTATTTATGTCGGCTTTAGGCCATTAGTTGTAATTGTACCTCCTAGTCTCCTATATATACACAGATACATTTTCATTTTGAATCATTATGTACTTGAACATTTAAGTGGGGTAAAAGGAGGTTTCCCCCTTGAAGAGGCTTATTATCTAAAATTATATCATTTTCAAGGCGTTGAGTACATTTTCTGAGTTTTTTCTATGCTATATTGATATTTGGTTCCTAACATATGGTATCAGAGCTCACGGTCTTGGGGTTTCGCTGCTACATCTGAGACACCTTGGAATTTTTACTATAACTTGTTTCCTACAATGTTTCAAAAGGAATGTCTTAGAGGATATTTAGTAGACGGATCAAGGTAATTTGGGTTCAAAATTCAGCTCATGAGGCCTTATACTTTTGGATATACAACCTCTACAAGATAGGGTTATGGAATCATCTTGAACTGAGTCATTGCAGAATGTTTGCTATAAAAAAAATTCTGTAATGTTTCAGACCCTGAACTCTGGAGGATATTTAGAGAAATTTGGAAGGTATCTTTGGTTAAAAGTTTAGATTCTGATTCATCATATATTTGTAGATACACCCTGGGTAAGATAGGGTATCTGACTAGTCCTATTGACTAGTCTCAAAAAGGTGTTCTAGGTAAAGAAATCATAACTTCTTCCTAGAGTATCCAAATTGAGTGGTACTAGTTTCATTGGATCATGGATAGTCTGCAGTATTTTTGGTTCTATTTTTAGAATTTTATATCAATTATTTTGTGTGAGGCACGCTATACAAGTGAGATCTCCTGGAAAGGCCAAAAATCAACAAGTTGTGGGGAAGTTATCGTAAATTGCACTTGGCACATCCAATTTTGATCAGACCTATGGCATTGCAGAGAAGAAATATTAGAGAACTACATAAAATAAATTTTCATACCCAGAAGGGCCGAAACTTGGGAGATACAACAGAAGAAATATTGTCTATCAAAACCACCCCAAAGTCGAGGTTCAAAAGTGATACTTGGCCAACATGCCACCAAAAAAGGGAACTTCTACAACAAATAAGCTTCCAAAAAATCCTACTTGGACTCTTGATGAAGGTGAAGAAATGCGTAGGGACATAAATGAACTAGAAAAGAAGATGGATTCAATGGAAGCTATGTTGGATACTAAGATGGATAGTTTAAAAGGGGAGATCATGGAAGTATTAAAAAATTTCGTAACATAGAAGACACTTGAAAGTGAAAATGCATCCCATGAAATTCACGATGAGGACACAAGGAAGGTGAATCAAGAATGGAGAAACTCCAAATTTTGTTTGAAGACCAACCACGTTCCTAAGATTGATATGAGGAAGTTTTATGGAAAGGACCCAATCACATGGATACTTTAGATGGAGCAATTCTTTGATCTCCATAATGTGCCACATAC
>JZKD02S1756438.1:195920-226332 GCA_000966675.3 Picea glauca
GTAAAAGGAGGTTGCCCCCTCAAAGAGGCTTATTATCTGAAATTATCTCTTTTTCAAGGCGTTGAGTACTTTTTCTAAGGTTTTTCTATGCTATATTGATATTTGGTTCCTAACACTCGGCTTGTCCTCCGTCTCTGAACTCTGTCCTGTGCACCTGTCTCATCAAGATCAATTGTAACACAATCATGCCAACTGACAGCATATTGTTAGCCATTTTAACCCTGTCACATTTTACTGAAGCCACTATCATCCATGTAGAAAACATTACTAATGATAGCATAAAAAAGATGACTACAAATGAGCTGATATACTTGTAATATTTGCACGACATGAGCTTATCTTGAAGCAAACTGTGATTGATTTTCCATTCAACAATCATTTCCTATTCTTGCTTAAGATCGATTACTGCATTTGAAACAATTATAGGTTTTTTTCTTGCTTGAAATTCCTTCTTTAATTGTTCCATATTTTGAAGTGTTTTATTTTTCTTTACATAATGAGCATGAACCACATAATCTTGACCTGCTTTAGTTAATTGATATTGATTATTTGTCCTGTAGAAGATTTCCTTTCGATCATATAAATATGGACTACCTAAGACCATTCCACAACATCACATGCTACCTCGTCCACATACTTAGATGCAATTGCAAATTTGATTGTGCACTGCTTTGTTATGTGCATTTGATGATGATTGCTTATCAATTTAAGTGTGTAAAGCTTATGCTGTACTTGTGTTTTCAACCCCAATTTCTTAACCAATTCTTCTGAGATTAGATTAAATTGAGATCCACTGTTGTTTAATGTGTCTATCTTAGTGTGTCGCATAATTACCCTTATATGAAACAAGTTACTTCTATAATAAATGACTTCACCAATTTTACCTGTCATACCAACGAATGAGACCTTTGATTCATCACCTGAATCTGATCCCAATTTTGTGGGTCTTGTTGTTGCTACCACTGTTTGCCTCCCTTTATTTTCCTTGAACCACTTTGGCCTCTTCTCGGGATTCAACTTCCAACATCTGTCCTCATCATGCCCCTCTTTCTTGCAATGCTTGCAAGAGGGCCTCTCTTCCTTTCTCGCCACTGCATTTTCCTTTTTTCCATGCCACTTCCTCTTGCCCTCTTTCCTTGAATAAGATTCCCTTGATGCACCTACTTTCCCTGCTTCAATGTATGTCACTTGAACATAAACCTCATCAAGGTTAGTGGGTCCAAACATGAATAAAATGTTTCTAAAATGTGCAGGTAAATTTCCTATATACTTCATAAGGGTTTCCTGTGTATGTAAAGGGATATCTAACATCAATTCCATTTTTCAAAATCTATCTGTATACTCTTGCACTGTTTGGCCTTTTCTTAGTTTTAAAGATTTCCATTCAATTAATGATTTTTCTTTATAACCCAAAGGATAGAATTGCTTCCTAAGTGCACAAATGAAACTTTGCCATGATGGAAATACATTACCCACTTGTTGTGTTCCATTTTGCAACTTGCTTTGCCACCAGATGAGAGTTGTGCCTACAAGTCTCAAATATGCCAACTTGATTTGTGTGGCCTCATCCTTGATTTGTTGCACACTGCAGTAAACCTCCATCTACCTGACCCAATTTTCAAGTCTCTCCGCATTAACTTCACCATCATATATGGGTAACTCAAATTTAACATCAAGTTTTAACAATGGTATTTCATTCTTATGTTTATGAACATGTTTCTTTGCATTGGATTTAGAACTTGAACTTGAAGAAGAAGGAAAAGAAGGAGGTGATGATTGAGGTGAAGGAGGAATATGAGGAGGATCCTCTCCCTCTTCACTTTTTCCCTTTGAAGATTCACCCAAAATGGTCTTTTTCATTCCAAGTAATCCTCGTACAAAACTTTCATCATCTTCGACATGGCAAAGAAATTTTTTCGAAAATCTTTCTCATCTTGAGAAAGTCCCTCTTCCAATGTCGTCTTCTCGGTGTGAGAAGATCTTTCTTAATCCAATTAATGGATTCTCTTCAACAATATCGCCTTCACCATGCTATATCTTATCCCTGGTTAACATGCAAAACTCAAATCCAAATGTCAACTAGCTCTGATACCACTTGATCCGAAAAGATCTTTTTAATGAATGTGGTTGAGTTATTATGCATGCATTTATTAACCAATTAAGGAGCTTAATGAAAGAGGAAGAAGATATAAGAATATATCACATCCATAAACACATATACGGAATTGAAATGAAGCAATAAGAACAACAAACCATAACAAGAGAAGTGATAATGGAGTTCGACAATCTTGCCTACGTCTTCGGGCCTTTGTATTAACTGTTTTTGCTATGTTTAGTGCTTTACTAAATTAATCCTGGATTAAGAGATTAGGGTTTTGGTATCTAAAAAATACCTAAAAACATTTTATATATTGTATGGTGAATGGTGAAAATCAATGGTGAATATAAGAAAGGTTTTCCCGGTTAAGGGTTTCTAATATAAAATCTTTGTGTACTTTGTGTATGAGCCATTGATTAAATTTTGTTTTTCTTAAGAATCTATATGCATTGATTTACTTCATATTTTTAAAACTTACAAAGCATGCCATGCATCATAAATATCTCTTTCATGAAAATAATGGCAATATCTATTTCCTTGCAAGTTGAATTGATGGGAATAAAGTGAGAATCCTTTCTCAGTTTTTCCACAACTACCATAATGACGTCATTATGCTTGATTGATTTAGGCAATCCTGTGATGAAATCCATAGAGATGGTCTCCCATTTCCATTCAGGAATTGGTAGGAGATGCAACAGCCCTGCTGGATGCAGGGCCTTTTCCTTAACCTCCTAACATTCTATACATTTATCTAAGTAATTATCTATGTCCTTTTTCATTCCGGTCCAATAAATAGTTTCTTAGTGGTTGTGATCATTTTCTGATAACCATGATGACTAGTATATGGTATTTTATGTAGTTCATCCATTATGAACCTCTTTAAGTCGTCACAATTTGGAATATGCAACCTACCTTTGTAAGTTAGAAGGCCATCATTCAACATTTGATAGCCCTCATAATTCATCCCTGTGGGCTCTTGCTCTAGGTATGATTTCACAGTATTGAAAAATGCATATGTTTCTTGTGCACTTTTGACTCTCTCCTTGACGTCTGATTCACAGGTGCTTATAGCTGCCAAGTGAATCACTTTCATAGTTCTACTAAGGGTATCATCCACCCTATTTTATTTTCCTTTAATATGTTTGATTTCAAAATCAAACTCATTGAGGAGAGTAATCCACCTAGTTTTTCTAGCATTGAGTTTTGGTTGATCAAACAAATATCTCAACCCACTATGGTCTGTCATAAGCACAAATATTCTAACTAGGAAGTAATGCCTTCACATTTTTAAAGAATGTACTATGGAAACCAATTCCAAATTGTGGGTCACATAATTCATTTCATGGTCATTCATTTTTTTGGATTCGTAGAAAATCACATGTCCTTCTTGCATAAGTGATCCGAAAAGATCTTTTTAATGACTGTGGTTGAGTTATCATGTATGCATTTATTAACCAATTAAGGAGCTTGATGAAAGAGGAAGAAGATATGATAATTTATCACGTCCATGAACATATATACAGAACTAAAATGAAGCAATAAGAATAGAAAACTATAACAAGAGAAGTGATAACGAAGTTCGATAATCTCACCTACGTCTTCGAGGCTTTGTCTTAGTGGATGAGGATTCTTTATTTATTTTCAAAGCTCAATAAGTACATCACATCAGTGCCATAAGGCTACAAGAATAATTTGGTATTTTTCTCCCAAATCTCTAGAACCCAATAGAAGAAATGTCACTCAAAACGGATGACCAGAGCTCCCATAAATGACCCACAAAGATGTGCTCCTCAACAACTTCCCTACATAAAAATGGCTTTGGCTTGGATTTCCTTTAGCATAAATATTCTCTGACTCTCTTCCATGGCCTCAAGAAGGCCTAGTTTATATAGATCTTAAGTTGGTTATCATTCCCCAACTTCCTCCCAAAATTCGGGTTCAAAAAGAGCCCAATATCCCCCAAAAATGGGCAAATTCCCCCAAATCTGCTGAGAAAATCATTAAAAAATCCAAATTGTATAGTTAAAAACCCACTCTACGTATAAAAATTTGAAAATAGCCACTAGGGATGGGTGCACGCTCTAAAAATGAGGTCATATGGATCTTAGGTGGCCAAGTGCTAGCTCAAAGGGTTGTGCGCTGGCCCCTTAGCCCGAAACATAGGGTCATGTGGTGTAAGCTCCCGACTCCTCACGCTAACAACCATAACAAGCCCCAAATATTGGCGCCTTTTTCTGACTGATACGTTGCCCACACCCTTTTTGGTGGTTGGTCTCATGGACAAACAAACCATGGGCTTATCCACATGGAAACTTCTGCGCTCGTTTGATGGTTGTGGGCATATGCAGATGCACAAATTTGTGGGATGGGGCCTAGCCCCAACCCTTTCCACTCCCATTACAAACTATTGCAATTCAAATAAAATGTTTAACATATTTTTTAACAAGTGGCACGTGCAACTCCATGGAATTCGACCCCTTTGCCAAGTCACTCATCCTCGGAGAGGTCTCTGGTTTGATTCTCAGCGAGGTACACAATTTTTTTGCAAAGACCCAACGACCAATCCTTGGGTGCCACATGACAGCCCATGTCTAGGCCACATAGCACCCCACCATTCATTGTCCTATGATGCCACATGTCAATCTGGTATTCTCCTATGTGTCATCACCGTACCTACCAACTGTCTGCCCATTCAGTGACCGCACCTACCACATGTCACTATACGATAGGGTCACATGGCACCTGTATGGACGTGCCATGTGTCACCCTTCTAGTGGTGACATGTGTCACCTCCTCGCCGGTCCATGTCATTTGTATGGAGACCACTATTCCTCTGCCATTTGTCACGCTTCCACATCAGGATGATGATGTCATGCTGACATCAGCATTGACTTTTTTTCTGTTGACCTATTTGAATTTTTGCTTGTTTGGAAAAACAATCAGAGTGAGATAACTCTCTCATACATCGTTTGTTTGGGAAAGTAAATATATGGCCAGAATCAACGCAATGAGCTGGTCACAATGAAATTTTTTTCAATGAATTATGAGAACTTTCATTTTTTATCCTTTTTCTGGACCTGGGAAGCCTCCTAGATCCGATTCTGGATCACACCTCCCCACTAAGTTCCTTTTGGTCCCCAAAAGGTTACTGAATAGTCAAAAATCTCACAATAGGCCACTCATCTTGTCCTCTGTCTCTGAACTTTGTCCTGTGCACCTATCTCATCAAGATCAACTGTAACACAATCATGCCAACTGACAACATATTGTTAGCCATTTTAACCCTGTCACATTTTACTGAAGCCACTATCATCCATGTAGAAAACATTACTAATGATAGCATAAAAAAGATGACTACAAATGAGTTGATATACTTGTAATATTTGCACGACATGAGCTTATCTTGAAGCAAACTGTGATTGATTTTCCATTCAACAATCATTTCCTATTCTTGCTTAAGATCGATTACTGCATTTGAAACAATTATAGGTTTTTTTCTTGCTTGAAATTCCTTCTTTAATTGTTCCATATTTTGAAGTGTTTTATTTTTCTTTACATAATGAGCATGAACCACATAATCTTGACCTGCTTTAGTTAATTGATATTGATTATTTGTCCTGTAGAAGATTTCCTTTCGATCATATAAATATGGACTACCTAAGACCATTCCACAACATCACATGCTACCTCGTCCACATACTTAGATGCAATTGCAAATTTGATTGTGCACTGCTTTGTTATGTGCATTTGATGATGATTGCTTATCAATTTAAGTGTGTAAAGCTTATGATGTACTTGTGTTTTCCACCCCAATTTCTTAACCAATTCTTCCGAGATTAGATTAAATTGAGATCCACTGTTGTTTAATGTGTCTATCTTAGTGTGTCGCATAATTACCCTTATATGAAACAAGTTACTTCTACAATAAATACCTTCATTAATTTTACTTTTCATACCAACCAATCAGACCTTTGATTCATCACCTGAATCCGAGCCCAAGTCTGTGGGTCTTGTTGTTGCTACCACTGTTTGCCTCCCTTTCTTTTCCTTGAACCACTTTGGCCTCTTCTTGGGATGAAATTGCCAACATCTATCCTCATCATGCCCCTCTTTCTTGCAATGCTTGTAAGAGGGCCTCTCTGCCTTTCTCTCCACTGCATTTTCCTTTTTGCCATGCCACTTCCTCTTGTCCTCTTTCCTTGAAGCAGATTCCCCTAATACACTTGTTTTCCCTGCTTCAATGTATGTCTCTTGAACATAAACCTCATCAAGGTTAGTGTGTCCAAGCATGAATACAATGTTTCTAATATGTGTAGGTAAACCTCCTATATACTTCATAAGAGTTTATTGTGTATGTAAAGGGATATCTAACATCAATGCCATTTTTTGAAAGCTATCTGTATACTCTTGCACTGTTTGTCCTTTTCTTGGTTTTAAAGATTGCCATTAAATTAATGCTTTTTCTTTATAACCCAAAGGATAGAATTGCTTCCTAATTGAAGAAATGAAACTTTTCCATGATGGAAATACATTACTCACTTGTTTTGTTCCATTTTGCAACTTGCTTTGCCACCAGATGAAATTCGTTCTTGCAAGTCTCAAAGATGCCAACTTGATTTGTGTGGCCTCATCCTTAATTTGTTGCACACTGCAGTAAACCTCTATCTACCTGACCCAATTTTCAAGTCTCTCTGCATTAACTTCACCATGATATATGGGTAACTCAAATTTAACATCAAGTTTTAACAATGGTATTTCATTCTTATGTTTATGAACATGTTTCTTTGCATTGGATTTAGAATTTGAACTTGAAGAAGAAGGAGAAGAAGGAGGTGATGATGGAGGTGAAGGAGGAATCTAAGGAGAATCCTCTCCCTCTTCACTTTTTCCCTTTGAATATTCACCCAAAAATGGTCTTTTTCGTTCCAAGTAATCCTCGTACAAAACTTTTATCATCTCCGACATGGCAAAGAAATTTTTTCGAAACTCTTTCTCATCTTGAGAAAGTCCCTCTTCCGATGCCATATTCTCGGTGTGAGAAGCTCTCTTTCTCAATCCAATTCATGGATTCTCTTCAACAAGATCACCTTCACCACACTATATCTTTTCCCTGGTTAACATGCAAAACTCAAATCCAAATTCCAACTAGCTCTGATACCACTTGATCTGAAACGATATTTTTAATGAATGTGGTTGATTTATTATGCATGCGTTTATTAACCAATTAACGAGCTTAATGAAAGAGGAAGAAGATATGAGAATATATCATGTCCATAAACACATATACAAAACTGAAATGAAGCAATAAGAACAACAAACCATAACAAGAGAAGTGATAATGGAGTTCGACAATCTCGCCTACGTCTCTAGGCCTTTGTCTTAGTGGGTGAGGCTTCTTTATTTATGTTCAAAGCTCAATAAGTATATTTCAGTAGTGCCATAAGGCTAAAAGAATTATATGGTCTTGTTCTCCCAGATCTCTAGAACCCAACAGAAGAAGTGACACTCAAAATGGATGACAAGAGCTCCCAAAAATGACCCGCAAAGATGCGCTCCTCAACAACTTCTCTGCATAAAAATGGCTTTGGCTTGGATTTTCTTCATCATAACTCTGCTTTGACTCTTCTCCATGGCCTCAAGAAGGCTTGGTTTATATATATATATAAAGTTGGTTATCATTTCCCAACTTCCTCTCGAAATCTGGGCTCAAAAAGAGCCCAATATCCCCCAAAAATGGGCAAATTCCCCCAAATCTGCTGAGAAAATCATTAAAAAATCCAAATTGTATAGTTAAAAACCCACTCTGCATATAAAAATTTGAAAATATCCCCTATGGTTGGGTGTGCACTCTAAAAATGAGGTCATATGGCTCTTAGGTGGCCAAGCACCAGCCCAAAGGGTTGTGCTCTGGCCCCTTAGCCCGAAACATAGGGTCAAGTGGTGTAAGCCCCATGCTCCTCACGATAACAACTGTAACAAGCCCCAAATCTTGGTGCCTTTTGCTAATTGATACATGGCCCGTGCCCTTTTTGGTGGCTGGTCTCATGGAAAAAGAAACCAAAGACTTATCCACATGGAAACTTTCACGCTCGTTTGATGGGTGTGGGCATATGCGGATGCACAAATCTGTGGGTTGGGGCCTAGCCCCAACCCTTTCCGCTCCCATTACAGACCATTGTAATTCAAATAAAATGTTTAACACATGTTTCACAAAATATCATATGCAACACCATGGTATTCGAACCCTTTGCTAATTCACTCGTCCTCAGAGAGGTCTCTGGTTCGATTCTCGGGGAGAAAAATAATTTTTGTGATGACCCAACGACCAATCCTTGGGTGCCACGTGGCAGCCCATGTCTGGGCCAAATGGCACCCCACCATTCGATTTCCTCTATTTCCACGTGTCATTCTTCTATTTTCCCATGTTTCAATGTCGTACCTGCCAACTATCTTCCCATTCAATGACCGTACCTTCCACGTGTCACTGTACGGTAGGGCCACGTGGCTCCTGTACAGACGTGCCATGTATCACCCTTCTAGTGGCGACATGTTTCACCTCCTAGCTGGTCCACATCATATGTACGGATCCCACTGTGCCTCTGCCATGTGTCATGCTACCACCTTAGCATGATGTCATGCTGACGTCGGCATTGATTTTTTTACTATTGACTTGTTTGACTTTTTTCCTGTTTGCCAAAATATTTAGAGTGTGATAAATATCACATACAACGTCCATTTGTGAAAGTAAATATATGGATGGAATCACCGTGACGATCCGATCACAGTGGAATTGGTTTCGTCGAATTACGAAAACTTTCATTTTTGAGCCTTTTCTGGACCTGGGAAGCCTCCTGGATCCGATTCTAGATCAATAAGGCCTCCTCCAAACCCTTCCAAGAAGAAATTTGTACACCCAAGGAATTCCTTGTTTGGGTCTACAATCTTCAACACAGGTGCATTGGTTATAAGGTGTTCCAGTTGTTGGAATCTCTCTTCACATTCTGATGTCCAAATGAATTTAAGTCCATTTTTCTAAAGGGAGGTGATTGGGAAACCAATCTTGGAAAATCCCTTTATGAACCTTATATAGTATCCTTCTAGGACCACAAAGGATCTGGTATCATATACATATTTTTGGATAGGCCAATCCATAATGGATTTGATCTTGTCAGGATCAACTGCCACTCCTTTTTCAAAAATAACATGGCCTAAGTAATGGACTTGTTTTTGGAAAAAAGTCACACTTACTAAACTTAGCTTAGAGTTGATGTTCTCTTAGCACTTGAAGAACTAACTTGAGATGTTATTCATTCTCTTCCCTAATATTAGAATAGATTAGGATATCATCAATGAAAACCAACACAAATCTTTCTAAGAACTTACTGAGTACATTATTCATTAAGCACATAAAAGTGGTTGGTGCATTGGTAAGCCAAAATGGCACCACCACAAATTCATAGTGCCCATATATTGTCCTAAAGGATTTTTTATGGATGTCTTCATCCTTAATTCGAAATCGATGGTATCCAAACCTCAAGTCAATATCAGAGAAAATTTTAGCACCCCTTAATTGGTCAAACAAGTCATCAACCCTTGGAAAGGAATACTTATTCTTAATGTTCATATTATTGAGTTGTCTATAGTATATGCACAACCTAAGTGTGTCATCCTTATTCTTCACAAACAAAGTTGGTGCTCCCGAAGGAGACACACTAGGATGAATGTAACATTTTTCCAACATCTCCTTTAGTTGTAGTTTGAGCTCAACTAGCTCTAGTGTACTCATTATATAGGGAAGTCTAGACATTGGCACCACTCCTGGTACAAGTTCTATTGAAAAGTCAATATCTCTTCTTGGAGGTAGAGCTAGTACCTCTTCTAGAAACACATCTTTATACTCTCTTGATATGAGATGGTCCTCTAGTTTTGGTTTATTGTTCTCAATATAGTTCAACACTTGTATTGCATACATAGGACATCATTTTCTTCAATACTTCTTCAATTGAAGGGATGATATTTGTCTCATTGAGACAAGATTTTGAATTCCTTGTAGGGTTAGTTTTCTCCCTTCTTCATCTTTACACTCCAATGTTTTATTGTAACATTCCAACTTGGTTTTATGGGAACCCAACCAATCCATTCCAATCAACAAGCCATAAGATCCTAAATGGTGCATGTTTAGGGTTGCTTTAGTGAGTAATCCATTCATAATGAATCGACATGCTGGTATGACCTTTGTTACCTTTCTTCTGGTTCCAGTGGCTAGTTGTAATAGCCATGATTTAGCATGTTTTACTTGTTGTAATTTAAATTTCTCAACATCTTGATGGAAAACATAACTCAGATTATAATGAGGGTAAATTAAAATGGAAATTATATGGTTGGAAATCATACCTTCCATCTCCACCACTGAAGCTTAGTGGCCAACTTGTCTATTATCTAAGGCTACATAAATTTTTGGCATGTTTCTAGCCACATCATTCACTGTGGTAGCCTCCTGGATGTTGTAGACCCTCCTATTTTCATGTTTCCTATGTGGGCAGTCCCTCAACAAATCCTCTTCTCCACAACCCCAACATTTCAAGGGTTCTCTCTTTGTATTATCAGTCTTACCTGGGACTAATCCAAAGGGTTTATTACCACTTTGAGAGGGAAAATTTTGTTGATACACACTTTTAGTAGGAAGGCTCATTTTAGAAAATTTCCCATGATTCTTAAATCTTGAGGATTTAAAACCCTTCTTCTTGAATCCCAATTTACTTGTCTTCTTCCAATCCTTATGAGGTTTTGCCTTATTTTTGAATTGTTCATAATAATACCTTGCCTTCTAAATAGTGTCTTCTAAAGTATTTCGTTCATCAAACTCAATTCTTTCCCATAAGGATTGAGGTAGTCCACTAATAAACTGTTGCATCTTTACCTTTTCATCCTTTATGTAGGGCACATACCTCAAAAAATGAAGAAATTTGTTGATATATTCATCTATTGTGAGCTATCCTAACTTGAGTTCATATAACTCCTTGGTCTTCCCATCATAGTATTTTTCAGACAATAACTTCTTCTTGAAGTATTTATCAAATTTTTTCCATGAAAAATCCTTCTCATGGATTCCTTTCACATTCCTAAGGTCCTCCCACCAAATAGAGGCATTTCCATTCAATTTGAAAATGGATATTTTGTCCTTTAAGTTTTCAGAGTAGTCATAGACTCTGAAGTACTTCTTCAAGCCAAGTAGCCAAACTTTTTCTTCTTCCCCCTTTTTAATTTCTCCATCGAAAGTGGGTGGTTTGGATTTATTAAACTCTTTAGGGTCATGGCTCTTGGAATGCTTCCTCTTCTTTCTTCTCCTTTGGGAATGTGAACTAGTCTCACTACTAGAAAATTCCTTGGAGTTGTCAGTTTCCTTACTAGAGGATTCTTCTATTGAATGTCTCTTGGCTCCATGTTGGGCCTTCTTTGAGGTGCTCCTCCTTGTGTGGCCACTTTCAAGACCATGATTTTGTATCTCAGATGGAATTTGGGTTTTCTTAATATGATGTCTATCCACATTACTAGTTATTGGTCCATGTTGCAACTGCCTTTGTATATATGATAGGATTTGCAGTAGAACTACATTAATTTCAATTTGTTTTTCCTTTTCTTTTATCATCATTTCATTATCATCCTTACAAATTTGTAATTCTTCCATGAGGCTTCTTACATTTCCAGCCAAATCCAGAGGTATTTCCACCGCCCTCCTCTCATTAGATTCTTCTTTTCTATTGTGGGTTATTTCCCCCAACTCATGGTGTGTCACCATTCTTTACATTGTAGTTTTCCTTTTGTCCACTAATTGTTTGAGTGCTGATAAAACATTTTATGTTAGTTAATTATCTACTAGTTTATGAACAACACATACAATTTGTAAGGTGAAGTCAACTTCATTATTTGGAACACTAGCGACACACAGTTCATATTTTTAAAACATATAACAACAACATCAATTTTTGTTCCTCTCTTCAGTAGTGGTTTAAAGAATCTTCTTATGAATGGGGTAAGTGATATGAAATGATCTTTTAAAGACTTGGTTAAGTTTTAAGCATGAATTCATTTTCCACTTAGGAATTGATTGAAAAAAGAAGAGATTAACGATATGTTATAACATCCATAATAAAAAATGCAGATAATAATTCAAGCACAAAGAGAAACAAACCATAACAACAAAGTTGTTAACGAAGTTCAACAAGATTGCCTACGTCTTTGGGCCTTTGCCTCAATGAGTGAGGCTTTCTTATTTCTCTTGAATGCTTCAAAAGTACATCCAAAAGTGTCAAAATTATTACAAACTGGTCTGTATGTTTTCTTCTCAATCTCAAGAATCCAACACAACTGGCGGCACTGAAAACGGTTAAGCATAGCTCCCAAAATTGGCCCGTAAAGTTCCCCTAATCAATGGATTCATTGCATAAAAATGGCTTTGGCTTTCAAATTCCTCAACATTTCTCATGTTTTGAACCTCCTTAATGCTACTAAGAACCCCTGGTTTATATAGATTTGAAGTTGGCATCAACCTCCCAAATTTCTCCCAATATCTGGCCTCAAATCGAGCTCTAGATCTCCCCAAAATGGATAAAACACATTAAAAATCAGCTGAAAATCCTTAAAAATTATACAATAAGGTTTAAAAACCCAAAAATATGCATACAGGTGTGCTAGCCCCTCTATTTTCTGGCTCCTAGTCATATGGAGAAATTCCATGTGTCCATGGGTTGGCACGCTCTTGGTCTTTAGCCCCTGATTTTCGGCCCCTGGTCGTTGGCATGGCCGTATGGCCACAACCCTAAGCTCCCACACGCCTAGTTCCCGACCTTTAGCCTCCTCATCTAGCTTCTGGTCAGTCGGGGTTGGCCTCGAATGACCAGGGTTTAACCCTTAACATGCGCCAATTGTCAACTTAAATACAAATTTGGTGGATTTTTTAAATAAGCACATAACATACCGGTTAGTCCGCCCCCTTTCACAAAGTTGTTAGCACCCACAGAGATCAAGGGTTTGAAACACCCATAAGCTATAACAAAATTTTTGAACTAATCAATATTGGAAAAATTCGGGGTGCCACGTGGTGCCCTCTGATTGGTCCATGTGTCACCTTGTGATTGGACCATACCACACAATCAACGCATAGTCAGGATGCACAGTCAGCTTCCATGTCACTGTCGTACAACCCAATCACCTTCCATGTCATCTTCCATACAACCATGTGTCATGCCATGTCATAATCCATACTGCATAGTCACCCTGCCACATCAACATCCATACAACCCAGCTGTCGTTCGCATTGCTACGTGTCAACCTGCCATTGGGCCATGTCATGTACAAACTGCCACATGTCATTCGTACAATGCCATGTGTCAAATCCATACAAGTGCCAACTCATCCCAAAAATTTCAAACTTGAGTGACACATGTCACCTCCTGGTGATTCCACGTCAGCATGATGATGTCATCATGGCATCACCTATCGTACTACTGACGTCGACAATACAGACTATTGACTTTGACCAATTGACTCTTTGCATGTTTGGGAAATCGATTAGAACGTGATAGCTTTCGCATACGGTGTCCATTTGCGAAAACACTTATATGGTCGGAATCAACGTGATGAGTCGGATGCAATGACACTAGTTTCATCTGATTCCGAGAACTTTGATAATTAGACCTTCCTAGATCCATTTTGGATCAGTAAGATAGGGTGTTACCCCTTAAAAGTTCTCTAATAAAATTTTATCCGACTCATTCATGAGCCCAAGAAGGCCAAGTGTTGTTTCCCACTCTGATACCACTTTGTGACACACTCGACCCCTAAGTACCTTTTTAAGGGACGAGGTATAATTTTTTCTCTTACCTCCGACGAATATGACATCGAGGAATATTCTCTTTCTCTTAATGGAAAGTGTCGATGCACGCCAGACCTCCCAAAATACAGTTAGGATCCATTCGATACCTAAAGTTCATCAATCCTATTGGACTCCACTCAACTTGTCAACCCATGGAAGATTAACATTCCCCATCACAATGATGTTCTTAGTCAGCATCGATTATCCATGTCACTGTAGGGTGCTTAGGCTTGCTCAACTAGAGGATGACATTTGTCCCTCTCCTATAGTCCAAATAAATTACTTAATTAATATCTCATAGAATACGATTCTTTGGTAATTAATTACTTAAACCTCATTTAGGATAATTATTATCCACAACTAATTATCCATTAATTAATATTTTCTTAGCCTAATACCCATGGCCCAGTAATTATTGAGGTTTTACTTTCTTTCCCCCCTTAGATGTAATTTAGCACTAACTTAATAAATTACTCATATGACAATTATGATTAATTATATTATAACACAATGAGACTAATTTCTCCATAATATACTTAAGTCAATTAACCTCAATTAAGGTATATAATTCAATTCTCCCCCGCACGTAACTCCATGCCAAATTTTCACATAATTTAACATATATAAATATATGCATATTTATTTATTTATGGGGAAAATGATTAATTGTATTAAATTTGGTATTTAATATTACGAATTTAGTCCTTTATTAATTATATTATAATATAATTCAATTCAATTCAATTATAATATAATTCAATTTAATTATATTATAATATGATTAATTATATCAAAGGAGCACTTAGGCTTGTCAATACCCATTAATACCTAAGCCTCCAGGCTTCGGGGAAGATTCCTCATCAAGATTTTATGAACCCAAATCTCCCGAATGTTGGAGTTACGAAGAGGGTCGCACCTCTATTATGCCTTTATGCCAATACAAGTAATTATATTACCATACGATATAATTACGTGTGTTTAATAACATTATAACATTGTGAAGCGGGAAAATAGGTTCGGCCTTCGGTTGTTTTTCCGTTACACTTTATCTTCTCCAAACATCCCAGAGTGTCGAAGCTTCGAAGTTCCAGAGTTATGAAGTCTCGATCTTTCAGATCCCCGAACTCCCGAAGGGCCCACACTTACACGTGACTTCACATTAAATATTAAATTAAAAAGGGAAAAGTTTGGTACTTTATCATGTACCAATGTCATAATAAATTCATTTAACATATATTATAATAACCTTTTTGGAAAATGCACCCAAGTTTATAAAGTCTCCAATATTTTATTAATATTTGACATGAGAGAGAGAGAGAGAGAGAGAGAGAGAGAGAGAGAGAGAGTTCTTCAGGTCAATCTCCTTCGTCTCTCCCACACATCCTTTATACTAAATTCTCTCGGAGCCCCGTAGTCCTGAAGCTTCGAAGTGACCCCACCTGCACACATTACCCCCATTTAATATTCAAAGGAGTTGGCTTCATTCACGTGTGATCAATTTAATAAATCTTAGTGTAATATAATATATTTATTATATCTCTCGAAATTTATGCCCATGTTTTAAATTTCTCCAATATTTTATTAATATTCGACGAGAGAGAGAGAGAGAGAGAGAGAGAGAGAGAGAGAGAGAGAGAGAGAGAGAGATTTCTTTGGGTCAAAATCCTTCGGCTCTCCCACACATCCTTTATATTCAATTCTCTCAAAGTCTCGAAGTCCCGAAGGGGACCCACTTGTAATTACGTTGTGGTTTAAATGCAATGAAATAATTGGGATTATAATATAATATATATTGTATTAAAGGTAGATTATATCAAATTATGTTAATCAATCACATTAAATACAATAATATAAATAATTGTATTTATTACATATGCAATCTTGTTCAGGGAAAGAAAGGGTTCAGGGATTTGGTGACTTTGGCTTGTGGAATCCCATCACCCAAACATCCCGGAGCCTCGGACTCCTGGAGTTCCAAAGACTACGAGAAGGTTAAAGCATTTGGTCACCGTTTAATTCCCCGATGTGTTTGACATTAAAATGATAATAATAATTATATTATTTTGGTCTCAAGTCTATTATGCTCCAGGAACTTTAGCCTCCATTTTCAAAATAAAATAACAATATAATTAATATTAGTGATAACAATAATGTGTGTGTGGGTGTGTGTGTGTGTGTGTGTATCCCTGTATGGTTTTGTTACATGGAGAATTTAAATGAATTTAATTTCTCTTACAAGAAATAAGAAAAGGAGAAATATAAATTTCCAGTCTTTATAAAGGGATTTAATAAAAGATTATATTCCCAGAGGATTTCTCCATCCTAGAAATTAAAATATAATTATAATCTTTACCTTCTTGTGGGTAAATGAGTAGAATTGTATTTCCTTATTACTGTGCTTTACTACTCTTACTAAATTTAATGAAATGGTCCTAAAACAAGGATTTACCTCCACAATAAATTCGGTATTTCTACCAGGATTTATTGCCCACCAAAATTTAAGGGGATTCTTCCCAAATTTAGGAGATTTAACCAAATTTAAACACAAGTGTTTATTTATGCCCCAAATAGAATTTTGAGAAATTTTGTATTTTAATTCATTTAGACAAATTTCATGTTTATGTCCTAATTATTTTTCCTCAATAATTATTTATAAGGGCTTTTAATGTTTTCCCATATTTGGGATTATTTCCTAAATTCCACACAGATCTGATATCCTCTAAGCTTTCTGACATGGGATTTGAGGACATACTAAAATGGAGCACTATTACACAGAAAAATCATTGTCTTCTTTCAGAGGTGTTATAAATATTTTGAATTGTTCAGTCATCAATTCTTAAGAATGCATTAAGTTGTACATCACAGTCAACCACAACATCAACTCCCAAAAATCGTATTTTAGCACACAAACAATCAAGAGATAAGAAATTAAATCAAAAGAGCTCCAACTAAGACATTCTCTTTATTTTGCTTAAATTTCTCAAGGTACTTTTGTCAGAAATTGACCTTACACAGTTCTAAAACATAGTATAAAATTTTCTCTGATCTAAACACTGTAGAGATTTAATCAAATATACTTATCTAGAAACTAGATAGTGATGCAACTACTGAAAGGGGTTCCCTTTTCCACCCAACCGTAGGCACAACAAATCCTAGACGAATTTACCTTTGGCCACCCCCTAGGTAGATCATGATGCTATGAGAGAGTCTCTTCCTTTTGTTCAACAACAGCCAGGGATGGAGGCCATTCTCCTCCTCCCATAGGAACTTGGCAGATCAGTTTTATCTCCACCAAGAAAGGGGGTCTGCAATGAGTGCTTCCTCAATCACTCATCTTCTCTGCCACCCCATTTATCAGCTTGGATTAAAAATGCTTCCCAACCAATTCTTATACCCATAAACAATTTGTTTCTTAGTTCTCTTCAGAACCAAAGAGTTGCACATGTTCTCCCTCTTTAGAAAATGGTCACCAAACTCTTCTTCCTTCCTCCTCTCCTCTGCCCACAAATTTACTCTCTTTTCTTTCCTTCATCCTCTCCTCTGCCCACAAATTCACTCTCTTTTCTTTCTTTCCTCAACATTATTTTTTGGGTCCAATTCCTAATTTCATGGGTCAGGCCAGGAAGTTTTCAGATGGGTACTCTGCCCATATCCTCATTGACTCTTGAGGAGACCTTCCCAACTACCAATATGACTAGTAATTTATTTTTCTGGGTCAGAGGACTGTTCTGGGTATGAATAATTTAAATCCAGTAAAGTATTGGTCTGGTAGGGGTCATCTCAACCATTGTTGGTTCCCCTAACCATCTCTATCATGCATCATGATCTACCTTGACAAATCCCTTCGTCAGTTATGCAACACTTTCCATTTTATTTAGTAACAAAAATATATACATTACCTTTTATAAAAAAAGGTTCATCAATTCCAACATCCACACATATTCAGTTTGGCCATAGTCTTTTAGTGGGTTATAGTTATATTTACAAGCTGGGGGAAACATGGGTATTACATGAGCACAATTATGCAAGTACACCATGGTGTTTCTTTTTGAGTAATTGTTTCATGTTGTTAGAAATTATTACTTTATACGAATTTCCTTGAATACCTATGAGTTCAAATCCCTTTCCTTTTGAGGAAACTCTCATGAACATTTTTTGAAAATTAAGAGCCATTGTTCCCAATGATTGTAACATTAGACCCCTAATACAATGTTAGCACCACCCATTTGAATTTAAATCATGCAACTGTCCAAAAAATACTCCCCCATGTTGAGCTTAATAGTATGGCACTTACTTGAAAAATGTATGGTACCTCCCACATGCAATCATTACTTGAAACTTTGGTGCTAGGACTACAAAGAAATTTTAAGTTTCACTAATTTGCAATTAATGAAGTTATAGATACTACCAAAATCAATCAACATTGTTACTTTTTTACTTTTGATATATCCTTCTATCTTGAGGGTGTGTGGAGTATTGATGCCAACCAATGCATGATAAGATAAGATTGGACTAGTCTATTCTAGTTACATATCCTATGATGGTTCCAATTCTTGATCTTCTTCTTCTTCACAATCTATGTAGAATAATTTATTCTCACCACATTTATGTGATCCAGATTATTTTCGGAAAAAATGAAAGCATAGATATTACAATGAAATACACATAAAAATTTCCATAAATAGAGAAATACAACAATACATGATTTCTATTAATAAAATAAATGTATAGAGACTATAAAAATACAGAGTGAAAGACTCACTAGAATGGTGGAAGCTTTATCTCTGAGAAGAGATGTGACGTCTACGCTCATTCACAAGAAGATCATTACAATGAGGATCTAAAGGCGTTTTTATGATAAACATGAATTCCAAAGCCATAGACATCCAACAACCTAACCCTAAGAGATGAAATGACAAAAGTCATGTGGGCCTTGTTGGGGTAAGTTAGTACATTAACTTCCCGGGGTCGTAACTTTTGCATATGATCTTCGTTTTAGGTGCATGATAGCCTGTTGGAAAGGTAGTTTCGATAACTATGCATTATGGTGTCAAACTTTGACTTTGTCTATAGTTTGAATGTGGAAAGCCAAGAAAACACTGTTTAGAGCCCCAAAATGGCCCTAGAAGTATAGAAATATGTACTAACATGAAAAATTACAACATAAGACAATTAGAATAGGTGGGAGGCCACCAATATCCACTTGGATGCTTTGCAGGGCTTTAGGAAAGCCCCGTAAGTGAAAAATCCACAATTACAAAGAAATTTCCCCATTGCAAAAAAACGTGTTGAAGTGAAAAATATCAAGATAAGCTAGTCGGAATTTGGAACAGGTGGGTGGCCACCAATATCCACTTGGATCAATCCTCCCCCCTTAGGAAGCAATATTATTCATTGTGTTGAGTGACCAGGGAAGAGGGAAAAAATATTTTCTGAATATGAATCTTGGTGAGTTACGTGCCTTATTGGAGAAGTTGTGTTGCTTGGTCTGTGGAAGGTTGTCATGAACCTATTGTTTGTGGGGTTGAATCTGTTCCACCAACCTGTTGTCTCTGGGCTTGAAGGGGCATTATGTAGGCATCATTGTAGGTGGAGAAACAATATATGCTTTCTCTTCTAAAATCTGCTTCTACTGGATAGAAGGTGATGAGGCTACAATGGTTGTAGTGGCCTTCTATGCATCCTTTGAATAGACTATGAAGAGGATGAATTTTTTAGTATGAGAGATTACCTTGCAGCACTATTTTGGTGGAATAATAGGTAGAACTACCTCTGGTATCCTGTAGAGTTAACCCCCTAGAGTAATAATGACACTACGAGGTCGAGAATCGTAAATAGCATGATGTTTCCACATAAATGGTTGGCCCAAAACAACATCACAGGAATCAAGAGGGAAAACATCACATACTACCTCATCCTTGAAGGGTTGGATGCTATATGACATGTGACACTGCTGGCTGACACAAAGATCTTGTCCCTGGTGAATCCGCCCGATGTTGTATGGCTGGGAGTGTGGTTTTGTCGACAACCCCAACTGTTTAATGACCTCAACTGAGATGAGGTTATTATGGCTACCTTTATCAACAATGAAATGAAACGGGTTCCCCTTCACCCACATCTGTGAATGAAAGAGGCTCTCCCCTCTTCAGGATCTACTAGTTCTTCTAGTTGAATTGTTGCGGTCACGACAATAGTAGTAGGGTTTGCATTGATTATTTGGTTGTTTTCAATATTTTTTGGATCAGATTCTAAATCAGGGTTCGACTACTTGTCTTTGACCTCAACCACCAATGACTTTTTTGAGCGACATTCATCGGTGTTGTGCCAAGGGATTTTGTGTAAATCACACCACTTCCCAGTGTCATTCTTTGTCTTTCCTTTACCCTTCTTTTCCTATGTCTTGGACTGGTTGTCAGAAGGCTATTGGTTAGGGCCGTCTTTACCATGCTTTGTTTTTTGTGGATTTGCAGACCTGAACTCCCATTTGTTCTGGTGCCTAAATTTCTGCTCAATTTTGATAGCATATGGATAGGCAACTCCCAATGATGAGATGTTTAGGAAATCCATTTCAGTTTGGGTGTACCTATGTAGAGCCCCACGGTATTTCAGAACCAAATGTTTCTCAGAGTCTTTGATACCCATCTTGGTGTGCAAGGTATGGAAAGTATTTGTGAACTTTGATATTGTTTGGCTCTTCTCTCTCCGCAGTGTGGTCCACCTCATGCACTGATCTTCATAGTTATCAATAGGGTAGTATTGTTCCTTGATCGCATCCACAAAAAAATCCCAAGTGGGCTTGGCCCCATATATTCCATATTCCTCTGTGGAAATTTGCTCCCAATAAGTTTCCCACCAATGTTTGACATGGGGGAGAGCCTTGAGGAGTCTAAAGGTGATATTTTCCCTGTCAAAAAAATTGTGAATATAGAAATAGTCTTCTAACATATTCCACCATTTTTCTAAGGCATATGCATCTATCTGACCTTCAAATACGAGAATATAAAAATTCACTTGTACTTTGAAGGTAAAGTTTCATCCAAAGTGGATTCTTGATGAAGATGTTTTTGTTGCTATCAACAGGTGTTGAAGGATGTGGGAAAAATTCTCCATCATTTTGTCCCTTTGTCACGCGAGAGATTTCTCAAGCAACATGTTAATAGAATCTTCTGCTCCACCATTTTTCTTTTATGTCGCCATAGAGGGTTTATTGGGAATGCGAGAGAGATTTTCCTCAAGAGAGACAAGCTTGAGACCCAACTTTCTATACTCAGACCTCGTCAGGGACATGCATTGAAAAACGATCAAGAGCAGTCTGCTTTGATACCACTGATCCATATTATTTTCGGAACAAAATGAAAGAAGATATATTACAATGTAACACACACAAAAATTTATAGAACCTGAGAAATACAACAATACATGATTTCTATTAATGAAATAAATGTACAGAGACTGTAAAATACAGAGTGCAAGACTCACTAGAATGATGACAACTTTATCTCTGAGAAGAGATGTGACGGCTACGCTCATTCACAAGAAGATCATTACAATGAGGCCGTGAAGGCCTTTCTATGATAAACATGAATTGCAAAACTCTATACATCCAAAAACCTAACCGTAGGAGATGAAGTGCCAAAAGTCATGTGAGCCCCATTGGGGTAAGTTAGTACATTAACTTCCTGGGGTCATAAATTTTGCATACGATCTTCGTTTTAGGCGTGTGATAGCCCATTGGAAAGGTATTTCCAAGAAATACACATTCTTCCATCAAAGTCTGACTCTGTCTACATTTTGATTGTGGCAAGCCAAGACAACTTTGTTTAGAGCCCCAAAACGGCCCTAGAAGTACAAAAAGATGTATTGACATGAAAAATTTCAAAATAAGCCAGTTGGAATAGGTGAGTGGCCACCAATATCCACCTGGATTCTATGTATGGATTCAGGAAAGCCTCGTATGTGAAAAACACACAATTATAAAGAAATTTCCCCATTACATAGAAACATGTTGAACTGAAAACTGTCAAGATGAGCCAGTTGGAATTTGGAACATGTGGATGGCCACCAATATCCACTCGGGTCATTATGCTCCATACTATACTTACTATCACAATTGAAACATAGTGCATTTTCTCTTCTTTCATCAATTTGTTGAGTTGTCAACCTTGTAGGATGAGTGAGGTTAGGAGAGGGAGCATGGTGCTCTCTATAGTTATTAAAGATCACTCATTTAGTGGCCATATTTTTACTTTCAACTTTCCTTACCATATTGAAATCATGCTCTAGGGATTGAGGTTCGAAGAGACACACCTCATGTTGAATGTTCTTCTTTAAAGTGCCTATAAAGAGATCTAACAAATTATCCTCTAGAATGTTCTTCACCTTGAGATTTAGTTTTTGGAATTGTTGAATTCTCTCTGTAATGAACCTCTTTGTCAAAGATTTATCAATTGACTAAAGAATGTATTTCTCTTAATATCCCCATAATGTGATATTAATTCATCCGTAAAAATGTACCAATAGATACTAGAATCCTTTTTTCTTTCACAAAGCCATTGATACCAAACAAAATGATCATTTTCTAAATACAAGGATGCAATATTTACCTTTGGCAAGGTTGGCACTTGGTGTAGATCAAAAAATTTCTCAATCTATAATATCCATGTTATAGGATCTTTACCATCAAACTTCCTCATATCAATCTCAGGGATTAATTAGTTCCTTGTTGATGAGTGGAATTGTCGATTACATTTACATGATTTCCTTGTGTTCTAATATCTTCTTGAGGGAATATATCATCTAGGCTACGTAACAAGATGGTTGACATGGAAATTTTCAATTATTCCATCCTCTTTTTCATTTTTACCCTATTTTCATCTGTCGTCTTTTCCATTTGTACCACATTTCATCCATCTTATTTTCCATATGTTTGATATGTTCTTTATTATCATTTGTGTTGTCTTCCATTTTTCATTACTTTTATGTTTGTACATATATCAAACAAAAAAATTTCATTGACCTATCATTCAATTAATTAATTTGATTCTCCAAACTAGATAGCTGGTTCTATATATCTTCATTTTCTTCATGAGTCCTAGTTGAGATTTATGGAGGTTTAATGGGAGAAGTAATTTTTGAAGAACACTTTGGAGACATTTGGGATAATAATAATAATAATCCTTTTTTTTCTCCTTATCACAAATTTTGAATAATAAAAATAGATATTTCAATCAAAAGTTAAGCCAATTGTAAGTTGTGTACCTTTAAACCCTAATTTTTAGGTTGTCTTGCTTGTTGAAATTTGTATTGATGTATCACTAGAATTTAATCCCTTATGAGTTTGAAACTTCTTCATATAGTAATCTGGTATGTATTTTAAATGCCATAGGTCTAACCAAAATTTGATGTGTCAAGTGAAAGCTATGGTAATATTCCCCAAAATTGATTATTCTTATCCCTTTCTAGATAGATGAATTGTATGGAATGTCACATTTCCAATATTTCAGATATGATTCTAAAAGTTGTACATGAAATAGTATGGTCTGTATTCTTTCCAAAGGAATTGGTGGCACTCAATTTTGACTTACCAAGATTCAAATATATCAGTTCTACCAAAAACACATGTTTGAGACTAGTTTTAGGACTAGTCAAATAACCCTAATTTCCATAGGCTATATATCAAAAAGTAAACCAATCCAAAATCTTAAATTTTTATCACAATTATTTCACCATGTCTACTCAGGATCCTAAAAATTTCACAATCTGAAACTTCATAGTAAAATTTTATAGTTAAAATGTCAAGATGATTTGTTGAGAGAGAAAAACCCTAGGATCATAAGCTCTGATACCAAATGTTACACACCAAACTTATCTCCTTGGATTGTCTTTCATTGGGCCTCATAAGACTTTCCTAGAAATATACATCCTATATTTTCGCATGCTTCTCACTTGCAACTTATCTCCCAGTTGTAGGACGGATTTCCAATTGTTGTGATTTCTATAGTTGCATGTTGTGTAGGTGTAGACAACAAGAGAGTGTTAAATATAGTTAAACACACCTTATTATGGTGGCCTGGATTTGGTTGTATTGTCCTTGGACCTCTATGTTGATTGTAACCTAGTTATCTTATGCACAAGTATATACATTGTTAATGTTGCCCATGTTTGGTATATTGTGGTGTATTCATACATTTTTAGGTACGTTTTTTTACTTTCTCTTATGTAGAGTTTGAGGTGATTATTTTGGAGAATATTTTTTTCATTTTTAGTACCTATTTATTTAGAAATTGAGTTATATGGATTTCCAATACTTTATTTTATTTACCTAACTTTGACTTTTTTTGACAATGCAATAGTGTAAGAAGCTCTGCAATCCTAGTTGAAACAATCACACTAGTAATGCACACAAGAATCATAAGCGCAAAGATATTGGCAAGTAATTATGAGAAATGGGTCAATTCTTATGTGCATTTTGCTTTATTGTTTAAAGAGAAGAATAAATATTTGAAGATCAAAATCGTGTTTGTGTATTAATGTTGTAACTAGTTGCTTTTTGGGAATGTGGAGTTGAGGCATATATTGATGGCTTGTTACTAGATTTATTATATCTACAAATGAAATAGTTCTAGTCCTTCTAGCTTATGTTTTTCATTTTAATGCATATTTTTCAAGAGTTATAGTAGCTCTAATAGTGTGAAATGAAGGAGGAAATTATAAGGGTATGGCAGTTTCAACAATTTGGCATGTCAAAATGAAGTTTATGATTTAACAAGTCTGTAAACAATTAAAGAGAATTTGTGTAATTGTATTTTAGATGGTAGGGTTCTTAACATTTACCAATGCTAATCTAAGCTCAAATTGTATTAGAACCTCAATTATATAGATTTGTAGAGGGACATTAGTCCATGCATCTTTGTTTGCATGGGGATTGGACCTCCTTGCATTTAAACATGGAAAGATTTTGTTTTATGGTTGTATTTAAGAATTTGATTTTGTTTGCAATCAATATTTTAAAAAATAATTCCCAGTAAGAATAGGCATTTTGGAATAATACGAAAGACTAGATTTCAAAGGAAAATAATATCGTATGCCTCAACCATAATACAATGATTAGAAATGCTAAAATAATTTTCTCTGAAAAATATTATTTCTTCAAAAAAATATTTTTGTTTATGATTTGTTATGGTCTCATTTTTTTTTTCTTTTTCCTAAACAATTTTTCATCACACTAAATAATAAATAAATAAATAATTTCCTAAATAATATTTCATCACACTAAATATTTCATCACACTAAATAGTAAAAAGATAAATAAGAGCCAAATGATCTTCAAAAGGTTCCCTACATACTTACATAAGTAAGGAGAGAAAACATGTTATCTTTGATTCATATCTTAATATAACTACATCTTCCTATTAAAAAAATGTTCAACTTGGATGAGACCTCCTTAACCAAATCTAACCTAAAAGTTAATAGTTATCCCAAATAAAATGGATTAGTAATCCCAAAATAAGAAACTATTTTCATTATACTAGCTACATAACTGTAATTAGTCTTATATTATCTTAAGAAAGTGGACAGGATAATAGTCCATATGTGAATCGTTAGTTCTTTTTCTGAAGATGTAAACACCATAAGTAAAATGTAATATGATCTTTGGATTTAGAAATATTGAAATATACATGGTAGTAGATAGTTAAGATCTCCTTAATTCCTTAGGAACCTTCAATATGATTTATACCACGTAAAATGACATTCTAGGTGGTAATTTCTACATCTAGTATCAAATATTAAGTTGAGGTGACCCTTTATTAGTCCCTTCCCTTCTGGTTGTAAGGAATGTTGTAAGGAATTATAGTAATCGATTTTTCATGGTTGCATTAGTATGACATGGAAATCAAACAATTTAACCAAAGTTGTAATAGATTCATGCAAATTTTGAAGTCACATTTGGTTTTTGGCTAAAGTTTTAATTTAGAGGCTTTATTTGGCCTCTTCCCGAGAGGCAATGTTACCATATCTTATCTTAAAAGCACTTTCAAGTGCATATTTAATCAGTAATGTTGCCTAAGTCAAGTAATGATAGAACTAAGTCTAGCATTACTTCTTCGCATTAAATGTTAAACCTTTGTTCCAATCTTAAACATTGGAATGCCCTTAGCCACCTTGTTCACATGTCGTGTCTAGTTGTATGCATGTTGTGTCTGGTTGTATGCATGCTACCCATGTGTTGGACCATTCACATACACTAGGCATACAAGTAATGTTGCCTAAGTCAAGTAATGCTAGAACTAAGTCTAGCATTACTTCTTCGCATTAAATGTTAAACCTTTGTTCCAATCTTAAACATTGGAATGCCCTTAGCCACCTCGTTCGCATGTCGTGTCTAGTTGTATGCATGTTGTGTCTGGTTGTCTGCATGCTACCCATGTGTTGGACCATTCACATACACTAGGCATACAAAGCCAGTAGCAAGGGTGGGAAAGATAGAAACCATGAACTCCCATCACGTTGAAAATTCTCGGGTTGATGCAACTTCTACCCCTTAGCCAGTCTGGGGCAGGGACTTATAGTAATAGATTTTTCATGGCTGCATTAGTATGGCACGAAAACCAAACAATTTAACCAAATTTTTAATAAAGTCATGCAAATTTTGAAGTCGCATTTGGTTTTTAGGCTAAGTTTTAATTTGGAGGCCTGATTTGTCCTCTTCTTCCTGAGAGGCACAGTTACCATATCTTACTTTAAAAGAACTTTCAAGTGAGAGGCACAATTACCATATCTTACCTTAAAATCAATTTCAAGTGCATATATTGATCAATAATGTTGCCTAAGTCAAATAATGCTAGAACTGAGTCTAGAATTAATTCTTCGCATTAAATGTTAAACCTTTGTTCCAATATTAAACATTGGAATGCCCTTAGCCACCTTGTCCGCATGTTGTGTCTAGTTGTATGCATGTTGTGTCTAGTTGTATGCATGCTACCCATGTGTTGCACCATTTGCATACACCAGGCATACAAAGTGAGTATCAAGGGTGGGAAAGACAAAAACCATGAACTCTCATCACGTCGAAAATTCTCAGGTTGACGCAACTTCTACCCCTTAGCCAGTTCGATGAATAGAGCAAGGCCAACCAGAGCAAGGGCCAGGATTTGAATAAGTGCTACTGGTAAATCTATAGGTTCAACCTTTGCATCTACCTCTATGGGTAGTTCTTTGTGCTTTGTCTCTTATTCATCGATTGGTATTCAAACTGGCTTAGATGTTGCTAACTAAGATGCTTACATTGGTATGGATGGATTCTTTGGCACTGAAACCTCTGTTGGTTTTTTTACTAGATAAAATGGTGCTTAGGCTTAGTAGTCAACTCGAGAAACCTGTTTCCCATGTGTTTCACCATTCTCTCTTCTTACCTCTTATTCCAACAATTTTCCTGTGCACCTATGTCTAACATCTTTCATCCCAGTTCAATACAGGTTTCCTCTCTGTTATAGCTTAAATGCACTTGCTTAATAATTAATTAAGCATTTTTTTCCGGGTCCGAAGGAGAGTGACCCGGCGGCTCGGGAAGGTTTTGGCATTGATGGCCTGGTCAGTGGGGATGACAATCATTCGGATGGCTTGTTTGGTGCTCGGGATTGTCGAGGAAGCATTCTGCCAAGGTCTTTGTGTTCATCGGAAGGAAGGTTCAATAAATTCAAGGGAGAGTCTCAGAAGCGGTAAAGTTATTCATCGAAGGGAAGTCGTTCGGAAGGCAGTCAAGTTCAAAGCAGGAAGGAGGGTTCAATAAGCAGGAAAGGGAGAAGGAAATGCATCCTCATCATACTCCTCCTACTATGTAGGTTTAGATTGATCGTTCTCTTACTCTGAAGGTTCAGATTGAGTGTTCTCTTACTCCGGCTCTGGAATCAGGACTGCATTATAGAGTCATAAGATCTGTGTCATACTATTTAGACGACTGAAAGAATATTGTTTAAAAAAGGTACACAACAATATAATTAATACTCATGCATTCATTGCTAAACCAAAAAAAAAAAATTATTGTAAAAATAAACAAGTTTTTGTGAATATGGTAGAATACAAGAGGATTTGATTTAGTGTTTTTTTAATCTCTCGTATGGACTCAAAACCAACTACCTATAGATATGGGCCCGGTAATAGATTTATAGAGAATAAATCCATGTTTATATGTTCTTTAATGTCGCGTAACAGTAAGTTGGATGGCTTTGTTGGGACAATGCAATCAAAAGACTAACCATCTATTTTAAATCTTGATATACATTGACAAGAATGTGTAGCCTATTCTGTTAAGCATGCACTTGTCATATAATTACAATGAAGACATATATTCTTAGGAATAATTGTATGCCCTTAGCACTTACAACCAAAGGAATCAACACTCCCCTTGAAATAATTAAGTTACAAGCCCTCCACATATTGTCATACCTTGAAAAATTGAAGACTTGAGTCTTGGATCTTTTTCCCATCGACTGCATTGTCTTTACTTTGTTTCGGTTGTTTTCACATCGTGCTTGAGTGGGTATCGATGTGCCTAGTGTCTCCGGGTTCCTCTGCGTTGGTGCCTCTGTGGTTCTGGATGGGGGGTAGTTCCATCATTCTATCTTCGTGATTTGCATATAGTCCATGCTAACACAAGTATACAACTGTCATTATCAGGTCCCGAAAAGCTTAACTGTGAACGAAATACAACAAATTCAAGAAGAAATATATAGGGACGATTGCTTTAATTCAAGTGTTGAACCAGAAATAGAAAAAATACTTACCATGCATTTCCATGAACTAAAATGTTGGTTGTTGATTTTGTATACAATACTCACAATTTTCCATGTCTTCTGGCCTTTAATAACAACATTCATCGGTAAGTTGTGCAGGCTGATTACCGATTTTACTTCTGCAGTGCGTGATGATGGTATAGTATCATGGTCGTTGTCTCTCTTTCTTTGACCTTGATATCTGTGAACCTCCAACACCCATGCGTTGTCTCCTGAAACAAGTTGTTAATCTGCTTCAACAAGTGAATATGTATATAATAGAGTAGATTCGAAAGGTTGACTCGACCTTCTTTATAAACTTCAAATGTTGCTTGACCGGGCAAGCAAGGGACTTAGAAGGCCATATATTTTATGTTGGATGTGGTAATTCTCTCCAAGGAAAGCATATTTATCTATGTATGGAACGATGAATCATATGGAGAGCACCCATATGTGGAAAGCATCCAGCAAGACCAATTGATCGGTGACTCAGGCACACTCGACTTCAGAGATCATATGCCACCATATATATCTCCTACACACCGATGTCAACACATTCTATTCGTTCCCTGCACTCGTCCGTTCTATCAGATGGCCCAGATATTGACCCATGCCCATAGTTCTTCATGTCACAAAGTGATAGATCCAAATTGCAAACTAGAATCCAATCAATTGATGTTAAACATAATACAATAGTTCAAGTTCCATCATTGAAACAAAATACACTATGCCTGTATCCTCGATATTAGGGTTTTAAACCCTAAACTTCTTTGTCTTGATTTGAAGTTTCACTCTTCATAAATACAATGTTTCAGCTTGGCGTTTTCATTATTATGTTTGTTGGTATGTTTCTTGGACGGTTAGCCCATAATATAGTTTGAACATTATCTTTAGTATGTAAGACATTCGTTGCTAGTCTTCATGGTAAAAGTTCTTCCTATCCTTCGTCATATCTTCGAGCCAAAATATGTAAAAATATCCAATGTAATTATTTCTTTGAAATACTCTCAGCAATTTTGTTTCTATCGTAATCAATATCGCATGATGTATTTATAATGCAATGGTAGTGGCAATAATACTTGAAGACGTCTTTCAAATGTCCAATGTTTTAATTCCAAAACAATTCAACGAAACCATACAAATTGATGGTCACTGCAACTATATAATATTTTTGTAATCATCCAAAAATCTTAGGAAAGGTAGGTCATTCTATTTCTAACAGGCGACTCAGATTTTCTTCAAGTTTTTTGTACAATGATTTGGGATCAGTTTCACAAGGATTAATCTACATATCCATCCCTTATAAAAGTGTTCCCACAATTATAGTTCTTTCTATTATAGTTTTTCTTCCTCTTTGCAAGCAGTGTCTATATTTTTCAGATACCATTGGAGACTTGTCTACAAATATCAAAGCAACAATATATTTCTACCTTCTTAGGAGGGACTTATTGCTCTGCAACTACCCTTGTTCGAATTAAAACTAAAAGTTGTTTGCATGAAATTATTTTGATGCTAAAACTACAATATAATCAAGAACACAACATGTTAAAGGTCAAGAAACAACATGTTAAAAGGGGGCCTAGATGATCCCACTTTATTGACCAGAGTGTAATTTCATAGCTTCATAGTTGTGTAGACTAAGTAATCAAAATTGTAATTTGGAGTGGC
>JZKD02S1756438.1:240026-251414 GCA_000966675.3 Picea glauca
AATGAGGGACAGACATTCCCTAGGGCAGACTCATTCTCTCCAGGTTTCACTTTGTTTAGTGCCAGAGGAATGATCTAGATAGGTGAATGGTATAGGCTCAAAAATCAGGATAGTTATTCTTCCTTGCTTGAGAAGAATAGTCCAGATAGCTCATCGTTGATGTTTTACCTTCTGAGGGTAGATTCTCTTCTAGATCTCATAGATGTGAGTGGAAGAATGGCCCAGATGATTCAGTTTATATCATCACAATGTTTTCTGTGCATGTTGATATCATATGATATGATTATTATGGAGATTGTATGTCTCTGGATAGTATATGTATGCTACTGTGGTGGATGTGTTCCACTGATTGTGACTATACATCACTGATCAAGTATCTGTGTGCTACTTGGTGTGGTAGTGTACCACTGGATACTGAGTTGGGGTCTTCCATTTTCTTCAATGATCTATGTTTTGAGGAGGAAAGGGCCAGAGATTAATATGGTTGTCAAAGATAAATCTGATCAACAGATTGAGAAGTTTTTAGAGAAGTGGGACAGTGCAGAAAATGAGATGTGGAGAATGATATTTGATGGAGATGTCAGCAGAGAGGGGGGAGGAGCTGGTGTGTGGATTAACCCCACCAGATTGGCTACAAAATTGTTCTCTTTAAGATGGATTTTGATTGCACAAACAACATGGATGAATATGAGGCATTGGTATTAGGATTGAAGGCTTTAAAAGAAATGGGTGCTAAGAGGATACTTGTTCATGGGGATTCTGAGTTGAACATAAATCAGGTGAAGGAAATATATCAAGTTAAGCACCCCATATTAATAGCATACAGTAATACAATGCTCAACTTGCTTGAATAATTTTCATAATATAACCTCTCAATGATTCCAAGGGGTCAGAATCAGATTGTTAATGCCCTTGCCACTTCATCTTCAGTTTTCAAAATTCTGATATTTCCTAGAAGGGGATATTAAGTTGATATCAAGAACAGACCAACAATGCCTGATAATATTAAGTACTGGCAGGTTTTTGAATATAATAAACAAATAGAAAGTTTCCTCAAAATGGAAGATGGATTTGAAAATTTGAATACTGATGAAGAATATTGTGATGAAGAGGTGGATGCCGTTTCTTTCACAAAGGATGGTTACTTTGAAAATCATAATGTTGGTAAACATATAGTGCAGTTGAAGAGTAACATCATTCCCAAAGGCCTGGTCCCATTGGAGAAACTCTTTGATAATAATGATGTGGTCAGGAGTCCAAAGATCACAGTAAATCAAGGGGATGTTGAAGATTGCAACATTGGGATTCAGGAAGATCCCAAGATCATTAAGCTATCTAAAACACTCAACCCATAAGTCAAGAAGAGATATATAAATTTAATGAAATAATTTCCTGATGTTTTTGCCTAGAGCTATGAAGATTTGAAAGTTTATGACACCAAGGTAATTCAACATGTGATCCCAATCAAAGAAGATTATAAACCTTTAAAGCATAAATTAAGAAGGATAAATCCTTTGTTGCTTCCCTTGATTAAGAAAGAGATAAAGAAGTTGTTTGAAGCCAAGATCATAGTATCTTTGAGGTTTTCCAAATGGGTGGAAAATTTGGTGCCTGACAGAAAGAAGAGTGGGAGATCATATTGTGTGTGGACTTCAGAAATATAAACAAGGTGTCTCTCAAGGATAACTACCCTCTGCCTAAGATGGATCACATTCTACAGAAAGTGGTAGGTTCTCA
Source organism: Picea glauca (assembly GCA_000966675.3). Lineage (NCBI taxonomy): Eukaryota > Viridiplantae > Streptophyta > Pinopsida > Pinales > Pinaceae > Picea > Picea glauca. The sequence goes on from JZKD02S1756438.1 coordinate 241,764, forward strand.
GAAAATGTCAATGTTGGATGATTTCTCTGGGTACAATCAGATCATGGTGCACCCTGATGATCAGGAGAAGACAACATTCACAACACCATGGGGTACATTCATGTATGTCAAGATGCCTTTTGGGCTCATGAATGCAGGGGGGAAATTTCAAAGAGCTATGGGCATAGATTTTGTTGATGATAAAGAAAAATTCATCGTTATCTACTTAGATGATATCACTGTGTACTCAGTTTCTGATGAAGAACATCTCAATCATTTAAGAAGGGATTTTCAGAAGTGCAAAAAATTTGTCATTTCACTGAACCTCAAGAAGTTGAATTTTGGCATGGAAGAAGGGAAGCTACTGGGATGCATTATTTCAAAGGAAGGGATAAAAATAGATCCCAAAAGAGTTGAGGGGATCTTAAAAATTGGCACACCCAGAAGCAAAAAAGAAGTACAATTTTTCCTTGGGAAAGTAAATTTTCCGAGGACATTCATCCCTAACCTGGATGAAATCATCAAGTACATTACTAACATGCTCAAGAAAGGAAATGAGATAAAGTGGACCCCATAAGCCAGGAAATCCTTTGAAGACATTAAAGTGGCATTGACCAAAGCCCTAGTACTAGCCAGCCCTAATTTTGAAAAAGATTTTATATTTTTCTCTTTTGCCTCAAAGCACACCATTGTTGGTGTTTTACTACAGATGGATGAGCAGAATTTTGAGAAGCCTATAGCATACTATAACATGACATTGAGGGATGCCCCATTTAAGTATGATATCATGGAAAATCATGCATATGCACTGGTCAAGTCCCTAAAAGAGTTCAGAGTTTATATCTTGCATTCTCATATCACTGCTTATGTTCCCAATAGTTCGATGAAAGATATTTTAACTTAGCCTGACCCTGAGGGAAAAAAGGGGAAAGTGGATAGCTATATTGTTGGAATATGAACTTGATATCAAACCTACAAATTTGATCAAAGGGCAGGGACTTTCCAAGCTAATGGCACAGACAAATTGTGAACTCCTGGGAATAAATTTCATTGTTGATTTGTCAATAGATTTAGAAGAAGAAAGAGTCCCCCAAATATCCAAAAGTTTCCTTGACTCCACTTGGTATGTAGATATCATTTATGTGTTGAGAAATTTGTAGGATCCTCTTGAATTGAGTAAAACTAAGGCCAGGTTCTTAAAGCTAAAAGAAAAAAAGTTTTGTATGGTAAATCAATCTCTATATTGGAAGGATCCAGGGGGAATCTTGTTGAGTTGTTTGTTGAAGGAGGAAGCAGAGAAGACCATAGAGGAATTCCATAAGGGTGACTGTGGAGGACACCATTATTGGAAAACTAATGTGCACAAGATATTAAGGGTTGGGTTCTATTGGCCTAGCATTTTTTCTGATGTGTACAAATAGGTTTCAAGATGTCATGAATGCCAAATTTTTTATGGGAAAATAAAATTGCAGCCTTTACCCTTGAAACCCATCTCTGTTGAAGTACCTTTTAGACAATGGGGCCTTGATTTCAGAGGATAAATTCATCCACAGTCCTCAGCTCAACACAAGTGGATTCTGATAACCACATATTAATTCACTAAGTGGATTGAGGCGGTTCCCACCAAGCAGGCCACAAATGTTGTTATCATCTAGTTTTTGGAAGACAATATTTTGTCCAGGTTTGGGTGTCTAATCAAAATCATTACAGACAATGCAACAACATTTAAGTCCAAAAAGATGGATAAATTTTGCATTGACTACAACATAGCCCTTGGCCACTTCACTTCATATTACCCTCAAGGCAATGGGTTGGCTGAGTCATCAAATAAGAGCTTAACTGTAATTATCAAAACATTGTTGCAAGATAACAAAAAGGCTTAGCACAAAAAGCTCATCCATGCACTATGGGTTGACAGGATCACTCCAAAAAGATCTATTGCCACTTCACCCTTCCAGATTGTTTATGGCACATAATCATTTTTTCCTACTACATTAGGGTTGTCAGTGACGAGGTTGTTACACGAGAAGGATGCTAAAACAAATGCCACTCGAAGAAGAAAAAATGAACTGATCAATGTCCAACAAACAAGAGAAAAATCCTTCAACAATTCTCAGTTGCACCAAGATAATATTAAAAAGGATTTTGACAGGCATACCAAGAAGGATGATTTCAAAGTGGGAGACTTGGTATTGATATGGGATGCCAGAAATGAAGACAAGGGAAAGCATGTGAAATTTGACCATCTATGGCTAGGACCTTTCAAAATCGCGGTGTACCATGGGAATAATGCCTATCTGATACATGAAAGTAATGGAGGCATCGTTGGAGGAGGGCCTGTGAATGGCAGGTTCCTCAAACATTATATCATTTAAGGGAATCATCACCCTTTCCATTCATTGTACATAATCATTTTATTTTTCAATTGAAGCAGTTGAAATTAAATCAGTAGAACTGAAGCCCGAGGTGAAGGCCCTGAGTTATGCTGAGTAAATTTTGAGTTTTCTGAATAAATGTTGGTAAAATCAGTTGCAGGAATAGATCATAGCCCAATGGGTAGGCACTCAGTGTACTATTCTTTGCTACCTCGCAGAGAGGATAACATCCCCAGTTGGATCCCATGTTATCACCATAACAATTTCTGTGTGAAATCCAGTTTCCAGGACTTAGCGAGGCGTTAAACTGATGTGGAGGCATGATAAACTGGAGGACAGGGCTAGTTCTAATGGGAGGAGGATAAATCTAGTGACAATGCGAAGTTGATGGGACCTGATGGGTCACATATCGCAGGTTCTACATATCAACGGTCGAGGATTGTTTCGGGGGGAGAACTTGTGCAGAGGATAATTCTTGAAAGCGGGTCGAAAAGCAAACCGTGGTTTCAACTCGAGAACATGTGGTACCACTGGGTGCATTTCGAGGCGATACGTTGGTTGACCCAAACCGCTTCCCCTCACCCCCGAAATCTTAAAAGTATATAAAGGGGTCACTCGTCATTATTTTATTATTTTTCAAATTATTGGAATGTTAGAAGATTGGCGCGACCACTCCATTCAAATTGAAGCTCAACAGTATGCCAAACTCACACATTTTTCTGCTCATTTACATGTATTTTTCATCGGCACCATGGACCCTGTCATTATTTTTGTAGAAGAGAAAGATCCCATGTCAAACGAAGAATCCCTAATTGACAAAGATTCATATGTGTTCGACCCTGCAATAACCATTTCGCCCATCTCTGTGTCCAAAGATAATATTTTAGATTATGTAGGGAAATAGATACCCTTCCTTGAAGCAGCCCAGGCCACCATATTCCCTTACGTTGTCGAGGTCGCATTCCCCTTCCCCGAATTTGTAGGTTGGTGCGCAGAGCATTATTCATAGGAAGAGAGAGTCATCTTAAATAAACAAGGGTCTGAGGTCATATGTAGGGTAGAGAGTCTGTCTTTTCAAAGCACCCTTTGCATACCAGAGTCCCCCTTCACAGTGTCTGAACCACTTGTAGAAGAAAAACTAATTATTGTTTACAAGGAATGTCCCTCAGAAGTCAAAGACCCATTTTTGCAAACAATTGTCAAACCTGAACATATTTATGAAAGTCTTTCCCTGCCAATGAGTGTAAATATCATAGTTATTGAAGTCCAATGGGTTTGTTCCATACTAAGTCAGATTTTAGGTCTGGATAATGACAAGTATGTGGTCGAGGCCATTTTAGGTTTTTTGTTGGAATTTTTCCAGTTAGAGTCCAGTTAGTCAGTGTGCATCAACTTTGATGAATTCATAGCTGATAATATCCACAAGAAACTAGTGAATTTTTAGTCACTAATAAATTTAAGGTATTACACATACTTGTTGAAGATTTTCCTGGAGACAAACAAAAGAGATTTCCTTGAAGAAACATTCATATGAATTGAATGAAAAAGAATCACAAGGCTCATTTGTATCAACAAGGTCATGTCCAGAGTTTACAACTTGATTTTCAACACTAGCCTGCCAAGAGTCCTAGATGACATGAGGATTTATTTATAGCCAAATCTAGAAAACAGAGTGGGAGACTGGGTGTTGTTCATGCATTCAACAGTGATATGGGTATATGGTTGTCATGAATTCCCCTATCTTCTGCCTATTTTTCTGACACCTAGAGTCTTTGCCTTGGGGTTCATTAGGCAAAGAATTATATCAGAGATAGAGCACTTCCTGAAACTACACAAGGCATCCAACCTCAAATTCCCTTTCATCATTGGACCTTTCATTGTAAAAACTAGATCATGCTTATATCAGATCCAAGACAAGCTCAAGGAGTTTGGATTTTCACACCTACAGGGAAGAAGATATGATCCACATCAGATCATATCCAAGAGAATACTGATAAACAAACAAGCCCCCTATGACCATGAACATGTTGAAGGTTTTGACAAATTGGCAAATATAGATGTCTGTGTTGATATGGAAGCAATCTTGCAACCAACTCAAACACAACAAGTGTAGGAAACCATGCAACAAACTCAAATACAACAGACTCCTCAGAAGTTGATAGTTAAGGTCCCTAAGATAAGTGTTTACAACAAAAGAAGCAGTTCAGAGGCCCTGGGCACCAATAGTCAGCAGACTGCCACTAAAAAGATGAAGACCACAAAATCCCCACAGATAGTGGATCTAGAAGAGGAAGAGGCTAAAGAACAAGTAAACATGGATATGGTGGAGAGTGCCACCAACAATGTAGAAGTTGGGAAAGGGATCAAGCTACAAAGTGAAGGGAGCTCAAGAATTTTCAGCAGCAAAAAACACATCTTTGATAAGGCGGTTGGAGCAGCCTATCAATCTAAAGAAGATTTGGCAAAGAAATATGATGAGAAAAGAAAATTCACTATGAATGAAATGAGGGAGTTAATCCCTGAAGTAGAAAATATATCTCAGCATAAGTCTTCTATGTTCACAGTGAGAGATGTAGAGAAGAAAATATTCAATATAGCAGTTGCATATGAGGATAAAGTATCTGAGATGAAGCTAAAATATGAAAACATTAGCGCCCCAAAAGAGGTGAAATTACATAGGAACACCAGTGGCATGTTGTATTCAGATTACTTGGGTTTGAGCCTGAAGAATTCAAAGCTGTCAACTTATGCAATTAAGTTGGAAGGACAATTGAGGCAAGAAAAAGCATCCAACAGAGCTTGGAAAACTCAGGTCAAGAGGTTGGAATATGAAGGCCCTCAGGGAGTGAAATCCTCCTTACAAGAGAAATACAAGTTGATTCAAATCTTGAAGAAGAAACTAAAAATGTCTTCCACAGAGCATCCACAAACAACATAACCGATTGCTCTAGAACAGGAGAATGAAACATTTCGACAAGAAACATTGAATTACAAGGCCAAGGTATTACAACTGGAACAAGAAAAAGTGAACTAACCACAAGGACAGACAAAAGTACCAAACATGGTCATGTACTGTAGAACCCGGGCCAAACACTAAAGGACTTGTCCAGGCTATGTCCCAAGTTATCCTGAAGGTGGGACAAATCAAAGGTCTAAAGGGAGATATAGAGAAATTTAAGTAAGAAATGAAAACAAAAGATGAAAGGATGACTCAGCTTCAAAAGGAGAATTGAGATTTGTAGGAAAGAGTGGACAAGTTGAAAACAAGGTTGAGAGGCAAAGGATTGTTGCAGGGAGCCAAACACATCAACTGGGATTCTACTGTTGTTGAAGCTGCCAAGTTCAGGGTGTACTTGAACTTCATCAATGACAAAGATAGCATGGCCATCACAGCCAGAGGCAGGTGCGTTGTTGTAAATGAGACCTTGGTTAAGAAACCATCAGAGTGGGCTCAAAATGCCATAAACCTGCTAAATTCCATCCCCATTGTAGAACTTCAGACCATTGGGGTCAAAGATAGGAATACATTGATCATTTGAGCCAGGAGGGTCATTGCCAAGCATAACCTGCTAAAATCAGTCCAAACCAAGGCCATACAGATGGAGCAGAGTATACATGAATTCAAAGATATGTTTGAAGAGTTGTTTTTCAAAGGCCTCCCACCATTTTGGGATGTTAAAGGAAAATTGTATACTCAAGAGGAATACAACTCTCGCCTCGCCCAATGTAGAATGGATCACTCCAAGTTTGAAAGCCTGGAGGAGAACTTAAAAGGAGCAACCCTGGTGGAATATTTGATCACATATTTTGAGATCTTGAATCAGTTCAAGACAATGAATATTGGACTGCCAGTCATGACGTATGCCTCTTGCATTGACCTGGAGATCCTAATTAAAGAAATGATGGACTGTGATATTCCTTATGACTTGAAACGGAAGGAGATAATGCGTCTGGGAAAAACAAATTGTAGGTTTCCAGGAACTAGTAGATAATGCCCAAGTTTCACCAAAATGGAAGATCTGACAGAGGACAGATGGAAAAGGAAAAAGATGAAGAGTCGGAGGAATCGATCATTGTTCCATGAAGCATTTTTTATTAATCATTGTAATCGATTCCCATATCGAAAATGTCAAATGTTATTATCGTAGTTAGTTTTAGAAGCTGAAACGCTTTAGTTCAACTATTGTAATCGGTTTCTAATTGAAAGGAACTCGAATTATATAAATGTTATAAGTTTTGAATGTATTAGTGTTGGCATAAGTGCAAGGGCACCTCCTTAGTTGTTATGAACTAAATTGCAATTTTTTGGAGCTGAATTGAATACACATGCAAAAGATTTTGAAGTCTCTATGAAAAGATTCTAATGGTGGTGATATGAGTTTTGTCTTCTCTCATTGTATGTATTTCCTGTGTTGTTTGATTCCATTTACACTCTCTTCTGTTTAAATTGGATAGTTTACAAGCTCAGAATTCATCTTGTGATGCTCTCGACTTAAGCAATTTAAACTGTGTGAAATTCTCCATAACTAATTTAGAATTCATTTCATTAATGCTCTGATGCAGTTACTTGTTTCCTTTTTCTTCTTACAGTCTGCAAACTACAATTTATAACTCAGATTCATTGCCTCACGTAGCCTTTATCCTCTGGAGAGTTCTACCAGCTAGTCAGTGTTTTCATTCAATTTCATAATTTTGACTCCATAACCCTAAGTGTACCTCCCCTTCCTTGCCAACAAATTTATAAAAACTCCCAAAACAAGCTAAATCTATTCATTGATTTCCAAAAAACATCAAGTGACACAAGAAATCCCTCTCCGAGCTGAGCAAGCTAGTACCCAACTCTAAAGTTGGTTTGTATATTACTTATGTCGTTTGTTTATCAACCAAACAAATTTACAGAGTGCTAACAATTTTAACACTCAATGTTAAAAGATAGAGACATTCTCACTTTGAAACCCTTTTTCGTGGAAAAACCTTCATACAAATTCAAATGACTTTATGTGATCAAACATGCAAGAATATCTCGCACATAACTTATAATATGTCAATACCAATTAAAAAAAAACCCTTACAATAGTGACCTTAAATTTTGAGAGGTTACAAAGACTTTCATGCACTTATTACAAACTTAAATAAAAAGACATGGCGTTATGGATAAAATATTTATACCCTCACTCAAACGGCTAAAAACAATAGATTTTATGCACATTATTGTCATTTCAATTGATTTATGGAGTAAGGTAATTTTTTAGCATAGGGACTTTTTTATTCATAAATTTGATCAGATTTGGTTAAATTTTTAGGTATGATTATAGTCTTAACATGTTGTTTGCATAGTGAAACAATATTTATGGAGTTTTTCCTAATTAAGATTCAATTTAAATGATTAAAAATTTAATGGAAGTTCTATATCAATGAGAATTTTAATTTTCTCTACTATCAAAATCCTACAACAACAAAAGGGAAATTTGCTAGAAGATTAGCAACTCCTTAACTTTGTATATATATTTATCTTATAAAAACATTCTTAATAATGAAAGAAAAATTTAACCAACTGAGCACTTCATCATTAACACTATTCATTTAGAGAATACTGATAGTAAATGTCATTTTATGCTCTTATGCACATGCCATATTTGACATCTTGAAATGGTTTTTACAATTTCAAAATTTGATCTCTTTTTTCTTTTAATGATGATGTTGTTGTTTATCATCCTTTAAGACTAGTTAAGTTTATTGAACAAATAAGGAGAATTGGTTTAAATAATTTTGAGAATGTTATTCTTTATTTAAACATGGTGTAAATGAAACTACCAAAATCAATATGGTTTTCATAAGTGAAAAGGTCCTGAATAGATATTAAGTAAAGAAATTTAGTAAAATTATGTCATAATATTAAAGGTAGGGTATGCTAATAGGAAATTATATTAATCTCCAACCTACTTTGTATTAAAAAATTTACAAATTTGTTCATCTCATGGTGTGTTTTAATTAGTGTAATGATTTGTTTCATTATAAAGATCACGAGCATTGGTCTTGATTTTAGAAATATTCATTTTCTTTTTGAAATTTATAATCTTAGAAAGTAGTTTTGATCTACCAATTTAAGGTTTCTAAAATCTTTGTCATGTTTCAACTTTATCTTATTACTGATTTAATTTGCATTCTAGGGTCACACTTAGCTTATCTTTAAACAATATAAAGATCAATAAGATTTAGTATTGTCAATACTATTAACTTTTTTTTTTCAATAGTTAAGTCAACCCTTGAAATTTCTATCTAGTTGCTTTTAATCCTATGGTGACCACTACTCATATTAGAAGCAATAACATAGATCTTATCTTTGCTCAACTTCAGAGATTTATATTTATAATATAAATATATAATCATGGATTTAGACTTTGTGGAAATACATTCAACTTCAATCAAGAGAGTGATAAGGAGTATTGCATTTAATTTTAAAATTATATTTTATGAATCATTTTTGGATTTGCTCAATTTTATTTTAAGTTTTACAAGGGATGTTGCAAGAGAAAACTTCAACACAACTATAAGGAATAACTAGAGCAACCAATATATTAAAAGGACTAAACACCACCCTATCATGTATACATTGAGGTGGTCTACTACCAAAGTATGAGCTAAAACTTGTTCTAGTCTTAATTTCGAGAATCCTTTGTATTTAGTACAAAGAACCTAGACATTCAATCTATTAAAATGACTAAACACCACTATATCATGCATGCATTGAGGTAGCCCACTACAACAACATTTATGGACTAGAACATGACCATGTCCATTTCTGCAATGTACGATATGGTCAGATACATATCTAAATTGATTACATCAAGAAAAATTTTAGGGATCCATATTTATCTCAATGTGTAAAAACTTTGAAGAATCTTACTATTTCTTAAAATTCTAACCATAAAATGTTTGACAATATTTTTATAAAAAATATTCAAATTTCTAAAGATTTTATATAATTTCTAGAAACTTTTGACAATTTTTACAGTAAAATACTTTAATCTTTTATCCAATAAAAATTAGTAATACATTTTTAGAAAAATAAAAATAAAAAATTAACCTATGAAAAAAATTTAACCCCTTAAATATTTTATAGATTATGTTCACTTACACTAAGTTGCATCAACTAGAAAAATAAAATGAAGAGATCAAGACTATAATTGTGTTCCATATAAACTTGAAGTGTCACTATAACACTTAATACAAATATCTAAACACTTATACAAATATCTAAAGGGTATAAGTACCCATCCTTAATCATCGACCATTA
>JZKD02S1756438.1:278254-308844 GCA_000966675.3 Picea glauca
CCCCTCTTACCCAACATGGAGATATAGAGTAATGACATTATATTGTGCAATCGATTTAGAAAAGGGAGCAACATTAGCAAGAAAATCCTTAAAATCTAGTGTAAGAGATGAAGGAGTAGAGCTAACAAGGAAATGGTTAATAGCTACAATGTAAAAGAGAGTTTTCCAAATTGGATGCACAATATATAGAGTAATAACATTATATTGTGCAATCAATTTAGAAAAGGGAGCAAAATTAGCAAGAAAATCCTTAAAATCCAGTGTAAGAGATGAAGGAGTAGAGCTAACAAGGAAATGGTTAATAGCTACAATGTAAGAAAGAGTTTTCTAAATTGGATGCACAATATATTTTTCATGACTCCATAGCTCTATAGTGTCCCTTTGCACCTTTTCTTTCAATGTCTCTTTCTCATCTTTGTTTTTCACAATCGTTACATGGCTTACGAGTATCAACTTCAACCTTCGTTACAATGGCATCATGGCCCATGGATCTCATTCTGGATCTCATATTTTTTCATTCAACTCTTATGCAATGGTGTCATGACCCTAACTATTTAAAGATGCAAATTATAATATACATCAATTCATCATTTAATATAGTCTAGAAAAATGCCTTAAAATACAATCAAAATATGACATATTATAATAAATAATAATAATAATAATAATTTTATTTAAAGTCAAACTAAATTGACATATGAAATATTAAATAATTATTATTTTATCTTATTAAATAATAAGAAAACTTAGCTTTGTGGTTGACACATAAAATATTATAATAAATAATTATTATTTTATCTTATTAAATAGTAAGAAAGCTTAACTTTGAACCACATTGATGTAGAACAAGATTGATGTATAACAAGAGGCCACTCCAAATTACAATTTTGATTACTTAGTCTACACAACTATGAAGCTATGAAATTACACTCTGGTCAATAAAGTGGGATCATCTAGGCCCCCTTTTAACATGTTGTTTCTTGTTTGTTCGATTAGAAAAGGGAGCAAAATTAGCAAGAAAATCCTTAAAATCTAGTGTAAGAGATGAAAGAGTAGAGCTAACAAGGAAATGGTTAATAGCTACAATGTAAGAGAGAGTTTTCTAAATTGGATGCACAATATATAGAGTAATAACATTGTATTGTGCAATCGATTTAGAAAAGGGAGCAAAATTAGCAAGAAAATCCTTAAAATCTAGTGTAAGAGACGAAGGAGTAGAGCTAACAAGGAAATGGTTAATAGCTACAATGTAAGAGAGTTTTCTAAATTGGATGCACAATATATTTTTCATGACTCCATAGCTCTATAGTGTCTTAGTTACACTTTCTACTCTTTTCTTTCAATGTCTCTTTCTCATCTTTGTTTTTCACATTCATTACATGGCTTACGGGTATCAACTTCAACCTTCGTTACAATGGCATCATGGCCCATGGATTTCATATTTTTACATTCAACTCTTATGCAATGGTGTCATGACCCTAACTATTTAAATATGCAAATTACAATAAACATCAATTCATCATTTAATATAGTATAGAAAAGTGCCTTAAAATACAATCAAAATATGACATATTATAATAAATAATAATAATAATAATTTTATTTAAGGTCACACTAAATTGACATATGAAATATTATAATAAATAATTATTATTTTATTTTATTAAATAATAAGAAAACTTAGCTTTGTGGTTAACATATGAAATATTATAATAAATAATTATTATTTTATCTTATTAAATAGTAAGAAAGCTTAACTTTGAACCACATTGATGTAGAACAAGAGGCCACTCCAAACTACAATTTTGATTACTTATTCTACACAACTATGAAATTACACTCTGGTAAATAAAGTGGGATCATCTAGCCCCCTTTTAACATGTTGTTTCTTGACCTTTAACATGTTGTGTTATTGATTATATTGTAGTTTTAGCATCAAAATAATTTCATGCAAACAACTTTTAGTTTTAATTCCAACAAGGGTAGTTGCAGAGCAATAAGTTCCTCCTAAAAAGGTAGAAATATATTGTTGCTTTGATATTCGTAGACAAGTCTCCAATGGTATCTGAAAAATATAGGCACTGCTTGCAAAGAGGAAGAAAAACTATAATAGAAAGAACTATAATTGTGGGAACACTTTTATAAGGGATGGATATGTAGATTAATCCTTGTGAAACTGATCCCAAATCATTGTACAAAAAACTTGAAGAAAATCTGAGTCGCCTGTTAGAAATAGAATGACCTACCTTTCCTAAGATTTTTGGATGATTACAAAAATATTATATAGTTGCAGTGACCATCAATTTGTATGGTTTCGTTGAATTGTTTTGGAATTAAAACATTGGACATTTGAAAGACGTCTTCAAGTATTATTGCCACTACCATTGCATTATAAATACATCATGCGATATTGATTATGATAGAAACAAAATTTCTGAGAGTATTTCAAAGAAATAATTACATTGAATATTCTTACATATTTTGGCCCGAATATATGACGAAGGATAAGAAGAACTTTTACCATGAAGACTAGCAACAAATGTCTTACAGACTAAAGATAATGTTCAAACTAGTAAAGATAATGTTCAAACTATATTCTGGGCTAACCGTTCAAGAAACATACCAACAAACATAATAATGAAAACGCCAAGCTGAAACATTGTATGTATGACGAGTGAAACTTCTAATCAAGACAAAGAAGTTTAGGGTTTAAAACCCTAATATCGCGGATACACGCATAGTGTATATTGTTTCAATGATGGAACTTGAACTATTGTATTATGTTTAACATCAATTGATTGGATTCTAGTTTGCCACGAAGAACTATGGACATGGGTCAATATCTAGGCCATCTGATAGAACGGATGAGTGCAGGGAACCTATAGAATGTGTTGACATCGACCTGCATGAGATATATAGCAAGTGCGGCGGGATTTTCCGATTGAACGAGATTGAAGCTGCAGCCACCTGATGTATCATTATTTTTGGTACAGTAGGCATAGCTACCAAACTAGACAGACGTGAACTAGTGTTGGTTCGGGGAGGAAGGATGCATGCATGAAGATGAAGACCTTGGCAGAATGCTTCCTCGACAATCTCGAGCACCAAACGGGCCATCTGAATGATTGTCATCCCCACTAACCAGGCCATCAACGCAAAAACCTTCCTGAGCCGCCAGGTCACTCTCCTTCGGACCCAGAAAAAATGCTTAATTAATTATTAAGCGAGTGCATTTAAGCTATAACAGAGAGGAAAACTGTATTGAACTGGGATGAAAGATGTTAGACATAGGTGCACAGGAAAATTGTTGGAATAAGAGGTAAGAAGAGAGAATGGTGAAACACATGGGAAACAGGTTTCTCGAGTTGACTACTAAGCCTAAGCACCATTTTATCCAGTAAAAAAACCAACAACAGAGGTTTCAGTGCCAAAGAATCCATCCATACCAATGTAAGCATCTTAGTTAGCAACATTTAAGCCAGTTTGAATACCAGTCGATGAATAAGAGACAAAGCACAAAACACTACCCATAGAGGTAGATGCAAAGGTTGAACCTATAGATTCATCAGTAGCACTTATTCAAATCCTGGCCCTTGCTCTGGTTGGCCTTGCTCTGTTCACCGGACTGGCTAAGGGGTAGAAGTTGCGTCAACTCGAGAATTTTTGACGTGATGAGAGTTCATGGTTTCTGTCTTTCCCACCCTTGCAACTTGCTTTGTATGCTTGGTGTATGCGAATGGTGCAACACATGGGTAGCATGTAGACAACTAGACACAACATGCATACAACTAGACACAACATGCAGATAAGGTGGCTAAGGGCATTCCAATGTTATTGGAACAAAGATTTAACATTTAATGCGAAGAAGTAATGCTAGACTTAGTTCTAGCATTACTTGACTTAGGCAACATTATTGATCAATATATGCACTTGAAATTGATTTTAAGGTAAGATATGGTAACGATGCCTCTCACTTGAAAGTTCTTTTAAGGTAAGATATGGTAATGGTGCCTCTCGGGAAGAGGACAAATAAGGCCTCCAAATTAAAACTTAGCCTAAAAACCAAATGCGACTTCAAAATTTGCATGACTCTATTAAAAATTCGGTTAAATTGTTTGGTTTTCGTGCCATACTAATGCAACCATGAAAAATCGATTACTATAAGTCCCTGCCCCAAACTGGTTAAGGGGTAGAAGTTGCGTCAACCCGAGAATTTTCGACGTGATGGGAGTTCATGGTTTCTGTCTTTCCCACCCTTGCTACTAGCTTTGTATGCCTAGTGTATGTGAATGGTCCAACACATGGGTAGCATGCAGACAACCAGACACAACATGCATACAACTAGACACAACATGCTGACAAGGTGGCTAAGGGCATTCCAATGTTTAAGATTGGAACAAAGGTTTAACATTTAATGTGAAGAAGTAATGCTAGACTTAGTTCTAGCGTTACTTGACTCAGGCAACATTACTGATCAAATATGCACTTGAAAGTGCTTTTAAGGTAAGATATGGTAACAATGCCTCTTGGGAAGAGGCCAAATAAGGCCTCTAAATTAAAACTTTAGCCTAAAAACCAAATGTGACTTCAAAATTTTCATGACTCTATTAAAACTTTGGTTAAATTGTTTGATTTCCATGCCATACTAATGCAACCATGAAAAATCAATTACTATAAATATTTGATACTAGATGTAGAAATTACCACCTAAAATGTCATTTTAGGTGGTATAAATCATATTGAAGGTTCCTAAGGAATTAAGGAGATCTTAACTATCTACTACCATGTATATTTCAATATTTCTAAATCCAAAAGTCATATTATATTTTACTTATGGTGTTTACATCTTCAGAAAAAGCACTAACGATTCACATATTGAATATTATCATGTCCACTTACTTAAGATAATATAAGACTAATTACAATTATGTAGCTAGTATAATGAAAATAGTTTCTTATCTTGAGATTACTAATCCATTCTATTTGGGATAACTATTAACTTTTAGGTTAGATTTGGTTAAGGAGGTCTCATCCAAGTTGAACATTTTTTAAATAGGAAGATGTAGTTATATTAAGATATGAATCAAAGATGACATGTTTTCTCTCCTTACTTATGTAAGTATGTAGGAAACCTTTTGAAGATCATTTGGATCTATGTTGTACTATTATTTATATGTTTATTTATTTATTTACTATTTAGTGTGATGAAATATTGTTTAGGAAAAAGAAAAAAAAATGAGACCATAATAAATCATAAACAATTTTTTTTTTTTTGAACAAATAATATTTTTCACAGAAAATTATTTTATCATTTCTAATCACGATATTATGGTTGAGGTATACAATATTATTTTCCTTTGAAATCTAGTCTCTCATATTATTCCAAAATGCCTATTCTTATTAAGCATTATTTTTTAAAATATTGATTGCAAACAAAATCAAGTTCTTAAATACAACCATAAAACAAAATCTTTCCATGTTTAAATGCAAGGAGGTCCATTCCCCATGCAAACAAAGATACATGGACTAATGTCCCTCTACAAATCTATATAATTGAGGTTATAATACAATTTGAGCTCAGATTAGCATTGCTAAAAGTTAAGAACCTTACCATCTAAAATACAATTATACAAATTCTCTTTAATTGTTTACAGACTTGTTAAATCATAAACTTCATTTGGACATGCCAAATTGTTGAAACTTGCCATACCCTTATAATTTACTCCTTCATTTCGCACTATTAGAGATACTATAACTCTTGAAAAATATGCATTAAAATGAAAAACATAAGCTGGAAGGACTAGAACTATTTCATTTGTAGAGATAATAAATCTAGTAACAAGCCATCAATATATGCCTCAACTCCACATTCCCAAAAAGCAACTAGTTACAAGATTAATACACAAACACGATTTTGATCTTCAAATATTTATTCTTCTCTTTAAACAATAAAACAAAATTCACATAAGAATTGACCCATTTCTCATAATTACTTGCCAATATGTTTGCGCTTATGATTCTTGTGTGCATTACTAGTGTGATTGTTTCAACTAGGATTGCAGAGCTTCTTACACTATTTCATTGTCAAAAAAAGTCAAAGTTAGGTAAATAAAATAAAGTATTGGAAATCCATATAACTCAATTTATAAATAAATAGATACTAAAAATGCAAAAAATATTCTCCAAAATAATCACCTCAAACTCTACATAAGAGAAAGTAAAAAAACGTACCTAAAAATGTATGAATACACCACAATATACCAAACATGGGCAACATTGACAATGTATATACTTGTGCATAAGATAACTAGGTTACAATCAACATAGAGGTCCAAGGACAAATACAACCAAATCCAAGCCACCATAATAAGGCGTGTTTAACTATATTTAACGCTCTCTTGTTGTCTACACCTACACAACATGCAACTATAGAAATCACAACAATTGGAAATATGTCCTACAACTGGGAGATAAGTTTCAAGTGAGAAGCATGCGAAAATATAGGATGTATATTTCTAGGAAAATCTTATGAGGCCCAATGAAAGAAAATCCAAGGAGATAAGTTTGGTGTGTAACATTTGGTATTAGAGCTTATGATCCTAGGGTTTTTCTCTCTCAACAAGTCATCTTGACATTTTAACTATAAAATTTTACTGTGAAGTTTCAGATTGTGAAATTTTCAAGATCCTGAGTAGACATGGTGAAGTAATTGTGATAAAATTTTAAGATTTTGGATTGGTTTACTTTTTGATATATAGCCTGTGGAAATTAGGGTTATTTGACTAGTCCTAAAACTAGCCTCAAACATGTGTTTTTGGTAGAACTAATATATTTGAATCTTGGTAAGTCAAAATTGAGTGCCACCAGTTCCTTTGGAAAGAATACAGGCGATACTATTTCATGTACAACTTTTAGAATCATATCTGAAATATTAGAAATGTGACATTCCATACAATTCATCTATCTAAAAAGGGATAAGAATAATCAATTTTTGGGAATATTACCATAACTTTCACTTGACACATCAAATTTTGGTTAGACCTATGGCATTGAAAATACATACCAGAGTACTATATGAAGAAGTTTCAAACTCACAAGGGATTAAATTCTAGTGATACATCAATACAAATTTCAACAAGAAAGACAACCTAAAAATTAGGGTTTAAAGGTACACAACTTACAATTGGCTTAACTTTTGATTGAAATATCTATTTTTATTATTCAAAATTTGTGATAAGGAGAAAAAAAAAGGATTATTATTATTATTGTCCCAAATGTCTCCAAAGTGTTCTTCAAAAATTACTTCTCCCATTAAACCTCCATAAATCTCAACTAGGAATCATGAAGAAAATGAAGAGATACAAAACCAACTATCATGTTTGGAGAATCAAATTAATTAATTGAATGATAGGTCAAAGAAAAATTTTGATTTGATATATGTACAAACATAAAAGGAATGAAAAATGGAAGATAACACAAATGATAATAGAGAACATATCAAACATATGGAAAATAAGATGGATGAAATGTGGTACAAATGGAAAAGACGACGGATGAAAATAGGGTAAAAATGAAAAAGAGGATGGAATAATTGAAAATTTCCATGTCAACCATCTTGTTACGTACCCTAGATGATATATTCCCTCAAGAAGATATTAGAACACAAGGAAATCATGTAAATGTAATCTACAATTCCACTCATCAACAAGGAACTAATTAATCCCCAAGATTGATATGAGGAAGTTTGATGGTAAAGATCATATAACATGGATATTCTAGATTGATAAATTTTTTGATCTACACCAAGTGCCAACCTTGCCAAAGGTAACTCTTGCAACTTGTATTTAGAAAATGATCATTTTGTTTGGTATCAATGGCTTTGTGAAAGAAAAAAGGATTCTAGTATCTATTGGTACATTTTTACGGATGAATTAATATCACATTATGGGGATATTAAGAGAAATACATTCTTTAGTCAATTGATAAATCTTTGAAAAAGAGGTTCATTACAAAGATAATTCAACAATTCCAAAAACTAAATCTCAAGGTGAAGAACATTCTATAGGATAATTTGTTAGATCTCTTTATAGGCACTTTAAAGAAGAACATTCAATGTGAGGTGCGTCTCTTCGAACCTCAATCCCTAGAGCATGATTTCAATATGGTAAGGAAAGTTGAAAGTAAAAATATGGCCACTAATGAGTGATATTTAACAACTATAGAGAGCACCATGCTCCCTCTCCTAACCTCACTCATCCTACAAGGTTGAAAAATCAACAAATTGATGAAAGAAGAGAAAAGGCACTATGTTTCAATTGTGATAGTAAGTACAGTATGGAGCATAATGACCCGGGTGGATATTGGTGGCCACCCACATGTTCCAAATTCCAACTAGCTCATCTTGATAGTTTTCAGTTCAACATGTTTCTCTGTAATGGGGAAATTTCTTTATAATTGTGTGTTTTTCACATACAAGGCTTTCATGAATCCCTACACAACATCCAGGTGGATATTGGTGGCCACTCACCTATTCCAGCTGGCTTATTTTGAAATTTTTCATGTCAATACATCTTTTTGTATTTCCAGGGCCGTTTTGGGGCTCTAAACAAAGTTTTCTTGGCTTTCCACAATCAAACTATAGACATAGTCATATTTTGATGGAAGAATATGTATTTCTCGAAAATACCTTTCCAATGGGCTATCATGCGCCTAAAACGAAGATCGTATGCAAAAGTTATGACCCCGAGAAGTTAATGTACTAACTTACCCCAACAGGGCCCACATGACTTTTGGCGCTTCATCTCCTAGGGTTAGGTTTTTGGATGTATAGAGTTTTGGAATTAATGTTTATAATAGAAAGGCCTTCATGGCCTCATTGTAATGATATTCTTGTGAATGAGCATAGCCGTCACATCTCTTCTCAGAGATAAATATGTCATCATTCTAGTGAGTCTTGCACTCTGTATTTTACAGTCTCTGTACATTTATTTCATTAATAGAAATCATGTATTGTTGTATTTCTCAGGTTCTGGAAATTTTTATGTGTATTACATTGTAATATATTTGCTTTCATTTCATTCCAAAAATAATCTGGATCAGTGGTATCAGAGTAGGCTGCTCTTGATCATTTTTCAATGCATGTCCCCAATGAGGTCCGAGTATAGAAAGTTGGGTATCGAGCTTGTCTCTCTTGAGGAAAATCTCTCTCACATTCCCAATAAACCCTCTATGGTGACAGAAAAGAAAAACAATGGAGCAAAAGATTCTATTAACATGTTGCTTGAGAAATCTCTCGCGTGACAAAGGGATGAAATGATGGAGAATTTTCCCCACATCCTTCAACACCTGTTGATAGCAACAAACACATATTCATCAAGAAGCCACTTTGGAGGAACCTTTACCTTCAAGGTACAAGTGAATTTTTATATTCCCATATTTGAAGGTTAGATAGATGCAGATGCCTTAGAAAAATGGTGGAATCTGTTAGAAGGCTATTTCTATATTCACAATTTTTTTGACAAGGAAAAGATCACCTTCAGACTCCTCAAGGTTCTCCCCCATGTCAAACATTGGTGGGAAACTTACTGGGAGTAAAGTTCCATAGAGGAATATGGAATATATGGGGTCGAGCCCACTTGGGATATTTTTGTGGATGCGGTCAAGGAACAATACTACCCTATTGATAACTATGAAGACCAGTACATGAAGTGGACCACACTCTGGAAAGAGAAGAGACAAACAATATCAGAGTTCATAAATACTTTCCATACCTTGCGCACCAAGCTAGGTATCAAAGACTCTAAGAAACATCTAGTTCTGAAATACCGTGGGGCTCTGCATAGGTACACCCAAACCGAAATGGATTTCCTAAACATCTCATCATTGGGAGTTGCCTATCCATATGCTGTCAAAATCGAGCATAAATTTAGGCATCAGAACAAATGGGAGTTCAGGTCTGCAAATATGCAACAAACAAAGCATGGTAAAGACTGCCAATAGCCTTCTGACAACCAGTCCAAGAAATAGGAAAAGAAGGGTAAAGGAAAGACAAAGAATGACACTGGGAAGTGGTGCGATTTACACAAAATCCCTTGGCACAACAACGATGAATGTCGCTCGAAAAATTCATTGGTGGTTGAGGTCAAAGACAAGGAGCCGAACCATGATTCAAAATCTGATCCAAAAAATATTGAAAACAAACAAATAATCGATGCAGACCCTACTACTATTGTCGTGACAACAACAATTCAACTAGAAGAACTAGTAAATCTTGAAGAGGGGGAGTGCCTCTTTCATTCATAGATGTGGGTGAAGGGGACCTCGTTTCATTTCATTGTTGGTAAAGGTATCCATAATAACCTCATCTCAGCTGAGGTCATCAAACAGTTGGGGTTGTTGACAACACCACACCCGCAACCATACAACATCAGGTGGATTCACCAGGGACGAGATCTTTGTGTCAGCCAACAGTGTCGCATGTCCTATGGCATCCAACCCTTCAAGGATGAGGTAGTATGTGATGTTTTCCCTCTTGATGTCTGTGATGTTGTTTTGGGACAACCATATATGTGGAAACATCATGCTATTTACGATTCTCGACCCCATAGTGTCATTATTACTCTAGGGGGTCAACTCTACAGGATACCAGAGATAGTTCTGACTACTATTCCACCAAAATAGTGCTACGAGGTAATTTCTAATACTGAAAAATTCATCCTCTTCACAGTCTATTCAAAGGATGCATAGAAGGCCACTACAACCATTATAGCCTCATCACCTTCTATCCAGTAGAAGCAACTTTCAGAAGAGAAAACATATATTGTTTCTTCATCTACAATGGTGCCTACACAATGCCCCTTCAAGCCCAAAGACAACAAGTTGGTGGAATAGATTCAACCCCACCAACAACAGGTTCATGACAGTGTTCCACAGACCAAGCAACACAACTTCTCCAACAAGGCACGCAACTCACCAAGATTCATATTCAGAAAACACTTTTTCCCTCTTCCCCGGGCACTCAACGCAATGAATACTATTTCTTCCTAAGGGGGGAGGATTGATCCAAGTGGATATTGTTGGCCACACACCTGTTCCAAATTCCGACTAGCTATCTTGATAGTTTTCACTTCAACACGTTTCTTTGCAATGGGGAAATTTCTTTGTAATTGTGGATTTTTCACTTATGGGGCTTTCCTAAAGCACTACACAACATCCAGGTGGATATCGGTGGCCTCCCACCTATTCTAATTGGATTATTTTGGAATTTTTCATGATAGTACATATTTCTATACTTCTAGGGCCGTTTTGGGGCTCTAAACAATGTTTTCTTGTCTTTCCACATTCAAACTATAGACAAAGTCAGAGTTTGACACCATAATGCATAGTTATCAAAACTACCTTTCCAATAGGCTATTATGCACCTAAAACGAAGATCGTATGCAAAAGTTACGACCCCAAGAAGTTAATGTACTAACTTACCCCAACAAGGCCCACATGACTATTGTCGCTTCATCTCTTAGGGTTAGGTTTTTGGATGTCTATGGTTTTGGAATTCATGTTTATCATAAAAACACCTTCAGAGCCTCATTGTAATGATCTTCTTGCAAATGAATGTAGACGTCACATCTCTTATTAGAGATAAAGATTCCACCATTATAGCGAGTCTTGCACTCTGTATTTTTATAGTCTCTATACATTTCTTTTATTAACGGAAATCATGTATTGTTGTATTTCTCTATTTCTATAATTTTTTATGTGTATTTCATTGTAATATATATGCTTTCATTTTGTTCTGAAAATAATACGGATCACATAAATGTGGCGAGAATAAATTATTCTACATAGATTGTGAAGAAGAAGAAGATCAATAATTGGAACCATCATAGGATATATAACTAGAATAGACTAGTCCAATCTTATCTTATCATGCATTGGTTGGCATCAATACTCCACAAACCCTCAAGATAGAAGGATATATCAAAAATAAAAAAGTAACAATGTTGATTGATTTTGGTAGTACCTATAACTTCATTAATTGCAAATTAGTGAAACTTAAAATTTCTTTGTATTCCTAGCACCAAAGTTTCAAGTAATGATTGCATATGGGAGGTACCATACATTTTTCAGGGAAGTGCCATACTATTAAGCTCAACATGGGGGAGTATTTTTTGGATAGTCTCATGATTTAAATCCAAATGGGTGGTGCTAACTATGTATTAGGGGTCTAATGTTACAATCATTGGGAACAATGGCTCTTAATTTTCAAGAAATGTTCATGAGAGTTTTCTCAAAAGGAAAGGGATTTGAACTCATAGGTATTCAAGGAAATCCATATAAAGTAATAATCTCTAACAACATGAAACAATTACTCAAAAAGAAACACCATGGTGTACTTGCATAATTGTGCTCATGTAATACCCATGTTTCCCCCAGCTTGTAAATATAACTATAACCTACTAAAAGACTATGGTCAGACTGAATATGTGTGGATGTTGGAATTGATGAACCTTTTTTTATAAAAGGTAATGTATATATTGTTGTTACTAAATAAAATGGAAAGTGTTGCATAACTGATGAAGGGGTTTGTCAAGGTAGATCATGATGCATGATAGAGATGGTGAGGGGAACCAACAATGGTTGAGATGACCCCTACCAGACCAGTACTTTACTGGATTTAAATTATTCAGACCAAGAATAGTCCTCTAACCCAGAAAAATAAATTACCAGTCATATTGGTAGTTGGGAAGTCCTCCTCAAGAGTCAATGAGGATATGGGCAGAGTACCCATCTGAAAACTTACTAGCTTGAATCATGAAATTAGGAATTGGACCCACAAAATAATGTTGAGGAAGGAAAGAAAAGAGAGTAAATTTGTGGGCAGAGGAGAGGAGGAAGGAAGAAGAGTCCGGTGACCATTTTCTAAAGAGGGAGAACATGTGCAACTCTCTGGTTCTGAAGAGAACTGAGAAACAAATTGTTTCTGGATACAAGAATTGGCTGGGAAACGTTTTCAGTCCAAGCTGATAAACGAGGTGGCAGAGAAGATGAGTGACTGAGGAAGCACTCATTGCAGACCCCCTTTCTTGGTGAAGATAAAACTGATCTGCCAAGTTCCTATGGGAGGAGGAGAATGGTCTCCATCCCTGGTTGTTGCTGAACAAAAGGAAGAGTCTCTCTCAGAGCATCATGATCTACCTAGGGGGTGGCCAAAGGTAAATTCATCTAGGATTTGTTGTGCCTACGGTTGGGTGGAAAAGGGAACCCCTTTCAATAGTTTCATCACTATCTGGTTTCTAGATAAGTATAATTTATTAAATCTCTACAGTGTTTAGATCAAAGAAAATTTTATACTATGTTTTAGAATTGTGTAAGGTTAATTTTTGACAAAAGTGACTTGAGAAATTTAAGCAAAATAAAGAGAATGTCTTAGCTAGAGCTCTTTTGATTAATTTCTTATATCTTGATTGTTTGTGTGGTAAAATAAGATTTTTGGGAGTTGATGTTGTGGTTGACTGTGATGTACAGCTTAATGCATGCTTGGGAATTGATGACTGGACAATTCAAAATATTTATAACACCTCTGAAAGAAGACAATGATTTTTCTGTGTAATAGTGCTCCATTTTAGTATGTCCTCAAATCCCATGTCAGAAAGCTTAGAGAATATCAGATCTGTGTGGACTTTAGGAAATAATCCCAAATATGGGAAAACATTAAAATCCCTTATAAATAATTATTGAGGAAAAATAATTAGGACATAAACATGAAATTTGTCTAAATGAATTAAAATACAAAATTTCTCAAAATTCTATTTGGGGCATAAATAAACATTTGTGTTTAAATTTGGTTAAATCTCCTAAATTTGGAAAGAATCCCCTTAAATTTTGGTGGGCAATAAATCCTAGAAGAAACATCAAATTTACTATGGAGGTAAATCCTTGTTTTATGACCATTTCATTAAATTTAGTAAGAGTAGTAAAGCACCGTAATAATGAAATACAATTCTACTCATTTACCCACAAGAAGGGAGAGATTATAATTATATTTTAATTTCTAGGATGGAGAAATCCTCTTGGAATATAAACTTTTATTAAATCCCTTTATAAAGACTGGAAATTTATATTTCTCCTTTTCTTATTTCATGTAAGAGAAATTAAATTCATTTAAATTCTCCATGTAACAAAACCATACAGGGATATATATATTATTGTTATTACTATTATTAATGTTATTATTATTTTATTTTGAAAATGGAGGCTAAAGTTCTTGGAGCGTAATAGACTTGAGACCAAAAGAATATAATTATTATTATCATTTTAATGTCAAACACATCGGGGAATTAAACGGTGACCAAATTATTTAACCTTCTCGTAGTCTTTGGAACTCCAGGAGTCCGGGTCTCCGGGATGTTTGGGTGATGGGATTCCACAAGCCAAAGTCACCAAATGCCTGAACCCTTTCTTTCCCTAAACAAGATTGCATATGTAATAAATACAATTATTTATATTATTGTATTTAATGTGATCGATTAACATAATTTGATATAATATACCTTTAATACAATATATATTATATTATAATCCAAATTATTTCATTGCATTTAAACCACAATGTAATTACAAGTGGGCCCCCTTCGGGACTTCGAGGCTTTGAGAGAATTGAATATAAAGGATGTGTGGGAGAGCCGAAGGATTTTGACCCGGAGAACTCTCTCTCTCTCTCTCTCTCTCACGTCAAATATTAATAAAATATTGAAGAAATTTAAAACATGGGTGTAAATTTCAAGAGATATAATAAATATATTATATTACACTAAGATTTATTAAATTGATCACATGTGAATGAAGCCAACTCCTTTGAATATTAAATGGTGTGGTAATGTGTGCAAGTGGGGTCACTTCGGAGCTTCGAGACTACGGGGCTCTGAGAGAATTTAGTATAAAGGATGCGCGGGAGAGTTGAAGGAGATTGACCTGAAGAACTCTCTCTCTCTCTCTCATGTCAAATATTAATAAAATATTGGAGACTTTATAAACTTGGGTGCATTTTCCATAAAGGTTATTATAATATATGTTAAATGAATTTATTATGACATTGGTATGTGATAACGTACCAAAATTTTCCCTTTTTAATTTAATATTTAATGCAAAGTCACATGTAAGTGTGGGCCCTTCGGAAGTTCGAGGCTCCGAAAGATTGGGACTTCAGAACTCCAGGCGTTCGGAGCTTCGGCACTCCGAGATGTTTGGAGAAGATAAAGTGTAAGGGAAAAATGACCAAAGGCCGAACCTATTTTCCCACTTCACAATGTTATTATGTTATTAAACACATGTAATTATATCGTATGGTAATATAATTACTTGTATTGGCATAAAGGCATAATAGAGGTGGGACCCTCTCTGGAACTCCGACATTCAAGAGATTTGGGTTCATAAAATCTTGATGAGGAATCTTCCCGAAGCCTGGAGGCTTAGGTATTAATGGGTATTGACAAGCCTAAGTGCTCCTTTGATATAATTAATCATATTATAATATAATTAAATTGAATTATATTATAATATAATTGAATTGAATTATATTATAATATAATTAATAAAAGACTAAATTTGTAATATTAAATACCAAATTGAATACAATTAATCATTTTCCCCATAAATAAATAAATATGCATATATTCGTACATGTTAAATTACGTGAAAATTTGGCATGAAGTTACGTGCCGGGGAGAATTGAATTATATACCTTAATTGAGGTTAATCAACTTAAGTATATTATGGAGAAATTAGTCTCATTGTGTTATAATATAATTAATCATAATTGTCATATGAGTAATTTATTAAGTTAGTGCTAAAATACATCTAAGGGGTGAAAGAGAAAGTAAAACCTCAGTAATTATTGGGCCATGGGTATTAGGCTAAGCAAAGATTAATTAATGGATAATTAGTTGTGGATAATAATTATCCTAAATGAGGTTTAAGTAATTAATTACCAAAGAATGGTATGCTATGAGATATTAATTGAGTATTTTATTTGGACTATAGGAGAGGGACAAATGTCATCCTCTAGTTGAGCAAGCCTAAGCACCCTACAATGACATGGAGAATTGATGTTGACTAAGAACATCATTATGATGGGAAATGTTAATCTTCCATGGGTTGACAAGTTGAGTGGAGTCCAGTAGGATTGGTGAACCTTAGGTGTCAAATGGATCCTAACTGTAGTTTGGGGGGTCTAGCGTAGATCGACACTTTCCATCGAGAGAAAGAGAATATTCCTTGATGTCATATTCGTCGGAGGTAAGCGAAAACTTTATACCCCATGGCATGACACATGGTTGTACAGAAGATGACGTGGAAGGTGATTGGGTTGTACGGTGGTGATGTGGAAGCTAACTATGCATCCTGACTGTGCGCTGATTGTATGGTATGGTCCAATCACAGGGTGACACATGGACCAATCATAGGGCACCACGTGGCACCCCGAATTTTTCCAATATTGATTAGTTCAATTTTTTTTTTATAGCTTCTAGGCATTTTGAACCCTTGAACTTCGTGGGCACTAACGATTTTATGAAAGGGGGCGGACCAACCGGTCTGTTATGTGCTTATTTAAAAAAGCCACTGAATTTGTATTTAAGTTGACAATTGGTGCGTGTTAAGGGTTAAACCTTGGTCATTCGGGACCAGCCCCAACATAAAAAAATCTAGACGAGGGGGCTAAAGGTCGGGAGCTAGGTGTGTGGGAGCTTAGGGTTGTGGCCATATGGACATGCCAATGACCAGGGGCAGGAAATTAGGGGCTAAAGACCAGGGGCATGCCAACCCATGGACACATAGACTTTATCCATATGAACAGGAACCAAAAAATAGAGGGGCTAGCATGCATATATGCATATTTTTGGGTTTTTAAACCTTATTGTATAATTTTTAAGGATTTTTAGCTGATGTTTTATGTGTTTTAGCCATTTTTGGGAGATCTGGAGCTCGATTTGAGGCCAGATATTGGGAGAAATTTGGGAGGTTGATGCCAAATTCAAATCTATGTAAACCAGGGGTTCTTAGTAGCATTAAGGAGGTTCAAAACATGAGAAATGTTGAGGAATTTGAAAGCCAAATCCATTTTTATGCAGTGAATCCATTGATTAGGGGAACTTTACAGGTCAATTATGGGAGCTACGCTTAACCGTTTTCAGTGCCGTCAGTTGTGTTGGATTCTTGAGGTCGAGAAGAAAACATCCAGACCAATTTGTAATCATTTTGACACTTTTGGATGTACTTTTGAAGCATTCAAGAGAAATAACAAAGCCTCACTCATTGAGGCAAAGGCCCAGAGACGTAGGCAATCTTGCCGAACTCCGTTAACAACTTTGTTGTTATGGTTTGTCACTATTTGTGCTTGCATTATTATCTGCATTTTTTATTATGGATGTTATAATATATCATTAATCTCTTCTTGTTTCAATCAATTCCTAAGTGGTAAATGAAGTCATGCTTAAAACTTAACTAAGTCTTTAAAAGATCATTTCGGATCACTTACCCCATTCATAAGAAGATTATTTAAACCACTACTGAAGAGAGGAACAAAAATTTATGTTGTTGTTATATGTTTTAAAAATATAACTATGTGTCGCTAGTGTTCCAAATAATGAAGTTGACTTCACCTTACAAATTGTATGTGTTGTTCATAAACTAGTAGATAATTAACTAACAAAAAATGTTTTATCAACACTCAAACAATTAGTGGACAATAGGAAAACTACAACGTAAATAATGGTGACACACCATGAGTTGTGGGAAATATCCCACAATAGAAAAGAAGAATCTAATGAGAGGAGGGCGGTGGAAATACCTCTGGATTTGGCTGGAAATGTAAGAAGCCTCATGGAAGAATTACAAATTTGTAAGGATGATAATGATGTGATGATAAAATAAAAGGAAAAACAAATTGAAATTAATGCAGTTCTACTGCAAAGCCTATCATATATACAAAGTCAGTTGCAACATGAACCAATAGCTAGTAATGTGGATAGACATCATATTAAGAAAACCCAAATTCCATCTGAGATACAAAATCATGGTCCTGAAAGTAGCCACACAAGGAGGAGAACCTCAAAGAAGGCCCAACATGGAGCCAAGAGACATTCAATAGAATAATCCTCTAGTGAGGAAACTGACAACTCCAAGGAATTTTCTAGTAGTGAGACTAGTTCACATTCCCAAAGGAGAAGAAAGAAGAGGAAACATTCCAAGAGCCATGACCCTGAAGAGTTTAATAAGTCAAAACCACCCACTTTTGATGGAGAAATTAAAAAGGGGGAAGAAGCAGAAGTTTGGCTACCTGGCTTGAAGAAGTACTTCAAAGTCCATGACTACTTTGAAAACTTAAAGGACAAAATATCCATTTTCAACTTGAATGAAAATGCCTCCATTTGGTGGGAGGACGTTAGGAATGTGAAAGGAATCCATGAGAAGGACTTGTCATGGAAAAAATTTGATAAATACTTCAAGAAGAAGTGTCTTTCTGAAAAATACTATGATGGGAAGACCAAGGAGTTATATGAACTCAAGCTAGGATAGCTCACAATAGATGAATATATCAACAAATTTTTTCAGTTGTTGAGGTATGTGCCCTACATAAAGGATGAAAAGGTAAATATGCAACAGTTTATTAGTGGACTACCTCAATCCTTATGGGAAAGAATTGAGTTTGATGAACAAAATACTTTAGAAGACACTATTCAGAAGGCAAGGTATTGTTATGAAAAATTCAAAAATAAGGCAGAACCTCATAAGGATTGGAAGAAGACAAGTAAATTGGGATTCAAGAAGAAGGTTTTTAAATCCTCAAGATTTAAGAATCATGGGAAAAGTTCTAAAATGAGCCTTCCTACTAAAAGTGTGTATCAACAGAATTTTCCATCTCAGAGTGGTAATAAACCCTTTGGATTAGTCCCAGGTAAGACTGATAATAGAAAGAGAGAAACCTTGAAATGTTGGGGTTGTGGAAAAGAGGATTTGCTGAGGGATTGCCCACATAGGCAACAGGAAAATAGGAGGGTATACAACATCCAGGAGGCTACCACAATCAATGATGTGTCTAGAAGCATGCCACAAATTTATGCAGCCTTAAATAATAGACAAGTTGGCCACCAAGCTTCAGTGGTGGAGATGGAAGGTATGATTTCCAACCATATAGTTTCCATTTTAATTTACCCTTTTTCTAATATGAGTTATGTTTTCCATCAAGTTGTTGAGAACTGTAAATTACAACAAGTAAAACATGCTAAATCATGGCTGGTACAACTAGCCACTAGAACCAGAAGAAAGGCAACAAAGGTCATACGAGCATGCCAATTCATTATGAATGGATTACTCACTAAAGCAACCCTAAACATGCACCATTTAGGATCTTATGACTTGTTGATTGGAATGGATTGGTTGGCTTCCCATAAAACCAAGTTGAAATGTTACAATAAAACTTTGGAGTGTAAAGTTGAAGAAGGGAGAAAACTAACCCTACAAGGAATTCAAAATCTTGTCTCAGTGAGACAAATATCATCCCTTCAAGTGAAGAAGTATTGCAGAAAATGATGTCCTATGTATGCAATACAAGTGTTGAACTATATTGAGAACAATAAACCAAAACTAGAGGACCATCTCATATTAAGAGAATATAAAGATGTGTTTCTAGAAGAGGTACTAGCTCTACCTCCAAGTAGAGATATTGACTTTTCAATAGAACTTGCACTAGGAGTGGTGCCAATGTCTAGACCACCCTATATAATGAGTACACTAGAGCTAGTTGAGCTCAAACTACAACTAAAGGAGATGTTGGAAAAATGTTGCATTCATCCTAGTGTGTCTCCTTAGGGAGCACCAACTTTGTTTGTGAAGAAGAAGCATGGTACACTTAAGTTGTGCATAGACTATAGACAACTCAATAATACGACCATTAAGAATAAGTATCCCTTTCCAAGGGTTGATGACTTGTTTGACCAATTAAGGGGTGCTACAATTTTCTCCAAGATTGACTTGAGGTTTGGATACCATCAAGTCCGAATTAAGGATGAAGACATCCATAAAACATCCTTTAGGACAATATATGGGCACTAGGAATTTGTAGTGGTGCCATTTTGGCTTACCAATGCACCAACCACTTTTATGTGCTTAATGAATAATGTACTCAGTAAGTTCTTAGATAGATTTGTGTTGGTTTTCATTGATGATATCCTAATCTATTCTAAGATTAGGGAAGAGCATGAATAACATCTCAAGTTAGTTCTTCAAGTGCTAAGAGAACATCAACTCTATGCTAAGTTTAGTAAGTGTGAATTTTTCCAAAAACAAGTCCATTACTTGGGCCATGTTATTTTTGAAAAAGGAGTGGTAGTTGATCCTGACAAGATCAAATCCATTATGGATTGGCCTACCCCAAAATATGTATATGATATCAAATCCTTTATGGGCCTAGCAGGATACTATATAAGATTCATAAAGGGATTTACCAAGATTGGTTTCCCAATCACCTCCCTTTAGAAAAATGGACTTAAATTCATTTGGACATCAGAATGTGAAGAGAGATTCCAACAGCTAAAACACCTTCTAACCAATGCACCTGTGCTGAAGATTGTAGACCCAAACAAGGACTTCCTTGGGTGTACAAATTTCTGCCTGGAAGGGCTTGGAGGAGACCTTATTGATCTAGAATCGGATCCAGGAGGCTTCCCAGGAATAGAAAAGGCTAAAAAATGAAAGTTCTCGTAATTCGACGAAACCAATTCCATTGCGACGGGATCGTTGTGGAGATTCTGTCCATATATTTACTTTCTCAAACGCACATCGTATGCGATATTTATCGCACTCTAACTGTTTTGCCAAATAGGCAAAAAGTCGAACAAGTCAACAGTAAAAAAGTCAACACTAACATCAGCATGACATCATGCTAACGTGGTAGCGTGACACATGGCAAAGGCACAGTGGGACCCATACAGATGACATGGACCAACCAGGAGGTGACAAATGTCACCACTAGAAGGGTGATACATGGCACATCCATACAGGAGCAACATGGCCCTACCGTATGGTGACACGTGGCAGGTACGATCGTTGAATGGGAAGATAGTTGGCAAGTACAATGCTAAAACATGGGAAAATAGAAGACTGACACGTGGCAACAGAGGAAAGTGAATGGTGGGCTGCCACATGGCCCAGAAATGGGCTGCCACGTGGCACCCAAGGATAGGTCGTTGGGTCATCACAAAAATTATTTTTCTCCCCGAGAATCGAACCGGAGACCTCTCCGAGGACGAGTGACTTGGCAGAGGGTTTGAATACCATGGCACTACACATGATACTTGTTAAAACATGTGTTAAACATTTTATTTGAATTACAATGGTTTGTAATGGGAGCGGAAAGGGTTGGGGCTAGGCCCTAGCCCACAGATTTGTGCATCCGCATATGCCCACACCCATCAAATGAGCACGGAAGTTTCCATGTGGATAAGCCCGTGGTTTGTTTTTCCATGAGACCAACCACCAAAAAGGGTGCGGGCCACATATCAGGCAACAAAAGGCACCAAGATTTGGGGCTTTTTACAGTTGTTAGCGCGAGGAGCACGAGGCTTACACCACATGACCCTATGTTTCGGGCTAAGGGGCCAATGCACAACCCTTTGGGCTGGTGCTTGGCCACCTAAGAGCCATATGACCTCATTTTTAGAGAGTGGACCCAACCATAGGGGATATTTTCGAATTTTTATATGTAGAGTGGGTTTTTAACTATACAATTTGGATTTTTTAATGATTTTCTCAGCAGATTTGGGGGAATTTGCCCATTTTTGGTGGATATTGGGCTCTTTTTGAGCCTAGATTTCGGGAGGAAGTTGGGGAATGATAACCAAATTCAGATATATATAAACCAAGCCTTCTTGAGGCCATGGAGAAGAGTCAAAGTAGAGTTATGATGAAGAAAATCCAAGCCAAAGCCATTTTTATGTAGGGAAGTTGTTGAGGAGCGCATCTTTGTGGGTCATTTCTGGGAGCTCCGGTCATCCGTTTTGAGTGTCGCTTCTTCTGTTGGGTTCTAGAGATCTAGGAGAACAAGACCAGATCATTATTGTATCCTTATGGAACTACTGAAATATACTTATTTAGCTTTGAACATAAATAAATAAGCCTCACCCACTAAGACAAAGGCCCGGTGACGTAGGCGAGATTTCCGAACTCCATTATCACTTCTCTTGTTATGGTTTGTTGTTCTTATTGCTTCATTTCAGTTCTGTATATGTGTTTATGGACATGATATATTCTCATATCTTCTTCCTCTTTCATTAAGCTCCTTAATTGGTTAATAAACGCATGCATAATAACTCAACCACATTCATTAAAAAGATCTTTTCGGATCAAGTGGTAACATAGCTAGTTGACATTTGGATTTGAGTTTTGCATGTTAAATAGGGAAAATATATAGTGTGGTGAAGGCGAGCTTGTTGAAGAGAATCCATTAAATGGATTGAGAAAGAGAGCTTCTCACACCGAGAAGATGGCATCGAAAGAGGGACTTTCTCAAGATGAGAAAGAGTTTCGAAAAACTTTCTTCGCCATGTCGGAGATGATGAAAATTTTGTATGAGGATTACTTGGAACGAAAAAGACCAGTTTTGGGTGAATATTCAAAGGGAAAAAGTGAAGAGGGAGAGGATCCTCCTCAGATTCCTCCTTCACCTCCATCATCACCTCCTTCTTCTCCTTCTTCTTCAAGTTCAAGTTCTAAATCCAATGCAAAGAAACATGTTCATAAACATAAGAATGAAATACCATTGTTAAAAATTGATGTTAAATTTGAGTTACCCATATATGATGGTGAAGTTAATGCAGAGAGACTTGAAAATTGGGTCAGGTAGCTGGAGGTTTACTGTAGTGTGCAACAGATCAAGGATGAGTCCACACAAATCATGTTGGCATCTTTGAGACTTCCAGGCACGACTCTCATCTGGTGGCAAATCAAGTTGAAAAATGGAACACAACAAGTGGGTAATGTATTTCCATCATAGCAAAGTTTAATTTCTTCACTTAGGAAGCAATTCTATCCTTTGGGTTATAAAGAAAAAAAATTAATTCAATGGTAATCTTTAAAACCAAGAAAAGGACAAACAGTGCAAGAGTATACGAATAGATTTCGAAAAATGGCATTGATGTTAGATATCCATTTACATACACAAGAAACCCTTATGAAGTATATAGGAGGTTTACCTGCACATATTAGAAACACTGTATTCGTGTTTGGACCCACTAACCTTGATGAGGGTTTTGTTTGAGTGACATACATTGAAGTAGGGAAAGAAGGTGTATTAGGGGAATATTTTTCCAGGAAAAAGGACAAGAGGAAGTGGCATGGAAAAAAGGCAAATGCAGTGGAGAGAAAGGAAGAGAGGCCCTCTTACAAGCATTACAAGAAAGAGGGGCATGATGAGGACAAATCTTGGCAATTGCATCCCGAGGAGAGGCCAAAGTGGTTCAAGGAAAAGAAAGGGAGGCAAACAGTGGTAGCAACAACAAGACCCACAAACTTGGGATCAGATTCAGGTGATGAATCAAAGGTCTAATTGGTTGGTATGACAAGTAAAATTAATGAAGGCATTTATTGTAGAAGTAACTTGTTTCATATAAGGGTAATTATGCGACACACTAAGATAGACACATTAATCGATAGTGGATCTCAATCTAATCTAATCTCAGAAGAATTGGTCAAGAAATTGAGGTTGAAAACACAAGTACATCATAAGCTTTACACACTTAAATTGATAAGCAATCATCATCAAATGCACATAACAAAGCAGTGCACAGTCAAATTTGCAATTTAATCTAAGTATGTGGACAAGGTAGCATGTGATGTTGTGCCACTAAGTGAATGTGGAATGGTCTTAGGTAGTCCATATTTATATGATCAAAAGGCAATCTTCCACAGGACAAATAATCAATATCAATTAACCAAAGTAGGTTAAGATTATGTGGTTCATGCTCATCATGTAAAGGAAAATAAAACACTTCAAACTATGGAACAATTAAAGAAGGAAGTTCAAGCAAGAAAAAAACCTATAATTGTTTCAAATGCATCAATCGATCTTAAACAAGAATATGAAATGATTGTTGAATGGAAAATCAATCATAGTTTGCTTCAAGATAAGCTCATGTTGTGAAAATATTACAAGTATATCAACTCATTTGTAGTCATCATTTTGATGCTATCATTAGTAATGTTTTCTACATGGATGATAGTGACTTCAGTAAATTGTGACAGGGTTAAAATGGTTAACAATATGTTGTCAGTTGGCATGATTGTGTTACAATTGATCTTGATGAAACAGGTGCACAAGACAGAGTTCAGAGAAAGAGGACAAGTTGGGTGGCCTATCCTTAGCTTTTTGACTAGTCAGTAACCTTTTAGGGACCAAAAGATCCTTAGTGGGGAGGTGTGATCCATAATCGAATCTAGGAGGCTTCCCAGGTCCAGAAAAGGATAAAAAATGAAAGTTCTTGTAATTCAACAAAACCAATTCCATTGTGACAGGCTCATTGTGCTGATTCTGGCCATATATTTACTTTCTCAAAAAAATGATGTATGCGAGAATTATTGCACTTTGACTGTTTTTCCAAATAGGCAAAAAGTCAAATAGGTCAACAGTAAAAAAGTCAATGTTGATGTCAGCATGATGTCATCATGCTGACGTGGCAGTGTGACACATGGCAGAGTAATAGTGGGCTCCATACAAATGATGTGGACCAGCGAGGAGGTGACATGTGTCACCACTAGAAGGGTGACACGTGGCACGTTCGTACAGGTGCCATGTGACCCTACCGTATTGTGACACGTGGCAGGTATGATCATTGAATGGGTAGACAGTTGGCAGGTACGGTGATTACACATAGGAGAATACTAGACTGACATGTGGCATCAAAGGACAATGAATGGTGGGGTGCCATGTGGCACCCAAGGATTGGTCGTTGGGTCTTTGCAAAAACTATGTATCTCCCCGAGAATCGAACTGGAGACCTCTGTGAGGACGAGTGACTTGGCAGAGGGGTTGAATGCCATGGAACTGCACATGCTACTTGTTAAAACATATGTTAAAAATTGTATTTGAATTTCAATAGTTTTTAATGGGAGCGAAAAGGGCTGGGGCTAGGCCCCAACCCACAGATTTGTGCATCTGCATATGCCCACACCCATCAAACGAGCGCGAAAGTTTCCATGTGGATAATCCTGTGGTTTGTCTGTCCATGAGACCAGCCACCAAAAAGGGCGTGGGCCATGTATCAGTCAACAAAAGGCGCCAATATTTGGGGCTTGTTATGATTGCTAGCGCGAGGAGCTCGGGGTTTACACCACATTACCCTATGTTTTGGGCTAAAGGGTCAGCGCACAGCCCTTTGGGCTAGTGCTTGGCCACCTAAGATCCATATGACCTCATTTTTAGAGAGAGAACCCATCCCTAGTGGCTATTTTCAATTTTTTATATGCAAAGTGGGTTTTTAACTATACAATTTGTATTTTTTAATGATTTTCTCAACAGATTTGGGGGATATTGGGCTCTTTTTGAGCCCAGATTTTGGGAGGAAGTCGGGGAATGATAACCAACTTAAGATCTATATAAACTAGGCCTTCTTGAGGCCATGGAGGAGATTTAGATCAGATTTATGCTGAAGGAAAGCCAAGCCAAAGCCATTTTTATGCAGGGAAGTTGTTGAGGAGCACATCTTTGCGGGTCATTTAAGGGAGCTCCAGTCATCCGTTTTGAGTGACGTTTCTTCTATTGGGTTCTAGAGATCTGGGAGAAAAAGACCAAATTATTCTTGTAGCCTTATGGCACTAATGTGATGTACTTATTGAGCTTTGAACATAAATAAAGA
The DNA here is from genome assembly GCA_000966675.3 of Picea glauca. Classification (NCBI taxonomy): domain Eukaryota; kingdom Viridiplantae; phylum Streptophyta; class Pinopsida; order Pinales; family Pinaceae; genus Picea; species Picea glauca. Next base: position 304,159 of record JZKD02S1756438.1, read on the forward strand.
AGCCTCATCCACTAAGACAAAGGCTCGAAGACATAGGCAATATTGTCAAACTTCGTTATCACTTCTCTTGTTATAGTTTTCTATTCTTATTGCTTCATTTCAGTTATGTATATGTTTTCATGGATGTGATAAATTATCCTATCTTCCTCTTTCATTAATCTCCTTAATTGGTTAATAAACACATGCATAATAACTCAACCACAGTCATTAAAAAGATCTTTTCGGATCACTTATGCAAGAAGGACATGTGATTTGCTACAAATCCAAAAAAATGAATGACCATGAAATGAATTATGTGACCCACAATTTGGAATTGGTTTCAATAGTACATTCTTTAAAAATGTGAAGGCATTACTTCCTAGGTAGAATATTTGTGCTTATGATAGACCATAGTGGGTTGAGATATTTGTTTGATCAACCAAAACTCAATGCTAGAAAATCTAGGTGGATGTCTCTCCTCAATGAGTTTGATTTTGAAATCAAACATATTAAAGGAAAATAAAATAGGGTGGATGATTCCCTTAGTATAAGTATGAACGTGATTCACTTGGCAACTATAAGCACCTATGAATCAGACGTCAAGGAGAGAGTCAAAAGTTCACAAGAAACATATGCATTTTTCAATACTGTGAAATCATACCTAGAGCAAGAGCCCGAAGGGATGAAGTATGAGGGCTATCAAATTTTGAATGATGGCCTTCTAACTTACATAGGTAGGTTGTATATTCCAAATTGTGACGACTTAAGGAGGTTCATAATTGATGAACTACATAAAATACCATATACTGGTCATCCTGGTTATCAGAAAATGATCACAACCGCTAAGAAACTATTTATTGGACCGGAATGAAAAAGGACATAGATAATTACTTAGATAAATGTATAGAATGTCGGAAGGTTAAGGAAAAACCCCAGCATCCAGCAGGGCTGTTGTAGCTCCTACCAATTCCTGAATGGAAATGGGAGACCATCTCTATGGATTTCATCATAGGATTGCCTAAATCAACCAAGCATAATGACGCCATTATGGTAGTTGTGGAAAAACTGAGAAAGGATTCTCACTTTATTCCCATCAATTCAACTTGCAAGGCAATAGATATTGCTAGTATTTTCATGAAAGAGATATTTAGGTTGCATGGCATGCTTTGTAACTTTTAAACCTGTGAAGTAAAGCAATGCATATAGATTCTTAAGAAAAACAAAATTTAATCAATGGCTCATACACAGAGTACACACAGATTTTATACCGGAAACCCTCAACTGGGAAAACCTTTCTTATATTCACTATTGAATTTCACTATTCACCATACAATATATACAATGTTTTTAGGTATTCTGTAGATACCAAAACCCTAATCTCTTAATCTGAGATTAATTTAGTAAACCGCTAAAAATAGCAAAAACCGCTAATACAAAGGCCCGAAGACATAGGCTAGATTGTCGAACTCCATTATCACTTCTCTTGTTATTGTTTGTTGTTCTTATTGCTTCATTTCAGTTTTGTATATGTGTTTATGGACGTGATATATTCTCATATCTTCTTCCTCTTTCATTAAGCTCCTTAATTGGTTAATAAACGCATGCATAATAACTCAACCACATTCATTAAAAATATATTTTCGGATCAAGTGGTATCAGAGCTAGTTGACATTTGGATTTGAGTTTTGCATGTTAACTAGGGAAAAGCTATAATGTTGTGAAGGCGAGCTTGTTGAAGAGAATCCATTAATTTGATTAAGAAAGAGAGCTTCTCACACCGAGAAGATGGCATCGGAATAGGGACTTTCTCAATATGAGAAAGAGTTTCGAAAAACTTTCTTCTCCATGTCGGAGATGTTGAAAGTTTTGTATGAGGATTACTTGGAACGAAAAAGACCATTTTTGGGTGAATCTTCAAAGAGAAAAAGTGAAGAGGGAGAGGATCCTCCTCAGATTCCTCTTTCACCTCCATAATCACCTCCTTCTTCTCCTTCTTCTTCAAGTTCAAGTTCTAAATCCAATGCAAAGAAACATGTTCATAAACATAAGAATGAAATACCATTGTTAAAACTTGATGTTAAATTTGAGTTACCCATATATGATGGTGAAGTTGATGCAGAGAGACTTGAAAATTGGGTCAGATAGATGGAGGTTTACCGCAGTGTGCAATAGATCAAGGATGAGGCCACACAAATCAAGTTGGGATATTTGAGACTTGCAAGCACAACTCTCATCTGGTGGAAAAGCAAGTTGCAAAATGGAACACAACTAGTGGGTAATGTATTACCATTATGGAAAAGTTTCATTTCCGCACTTACGAAGCAATTCTATCATTTGGGTTATAAAGAAAAATCATTAATTGAATGGCAATCTTTAAAACTAAGAAAAGGACAAACAGTGCAAGAGTATACAGATAGATTTCGAAAAATGGCATTGATGTTAGATATCCCTTTACATACACATGAAACCTTTATGAAGTATATAGTAGGTTTACCTACACATATTAGAAACATTTTATTCATGTTTGGACCCACAAACCTTGATGAAGTTTCTGTTCAAGCAACATACATTGAAGCAGGGAAAGGAGGTGTATCAGGGGAATCTTCTTCAAAGAAAGAGGACAAGAAGAAGTGGCATGTAAAAAAGACAAATGCAGTGGCAAGAAAGGAAGAGAGGCCCTCTTACAAGCATTGCAAGAAAGAGGGGCATGATGAGGACAGATGTTGGCAGTTGCATCCCGAGAAGAGGCCAAAGTGGTTCAAGGAAAATAAAGGGAGGCAAACAATGGTAGCAACAACAAGACCCATAGACTTGGGATCGGATTCAGGTGATGAATCAAAGGTCTCATTGGTTGGTATGACAGGTAAAATTGTTGAAGTCATTTATTGTAGAAGTAACTTGTTTCATATAAGGTTAATTATGTGACACACTAAGATAGACACATTAATCGACAGTGGATCTCAATCTAATCTAATCTCAGAAGAATTGGTTAAGAAATTGGGGTTAAAAACACAAGTATATCATAAGATTTACACACTTAAATTGATAAGCAATCATCATCAAATGGACATAACAAAGAAGTGCACAATAAAATTTGCAATTTCATCTAAGTATGTGGATGATGTAGCATGTGATGTTGTGCCACTAAGTGAATGTGGAATGTCTTAGGTAGTCCATATTTATATGATCGAAAGGAAATCTTCTACAGGACACATAATCAATATCAATTAACCAAAGCAGGTCAAGATTATGGGGTTCATGCTCATCATGTAAAGGAAAATAAAACACTTCAAACTATGGAACAATTAAATAAGGTAGTTCAAGAAAGAAACAAACCTATAATTGTTTCAAATGTAGTAATCGATCTTAAGCAAGAATAGGAAATGATTGTTGAATGGAAAATCAATCACAGTTTGCTTCAAGATAAGCTCATGTCGTGCAAATATTACAAGTATATCAACTCATTTGTAGTCATTTTTTTTATGCTATCATTAGTAATGTTGTCTACATGGATGATAGTGGCTTCAGTAAAATGTGATAGGGTTAAAATGGCTAACAATATGCTGTCAGTTGTCATGATTGTGTTACAGTTGATCTTGATGAGACAGGTGCACAGGACAGAGTTTAGAGACAGAGGACAAGTCGAGTGGCCTATCTTGAGATTGTTGACTGGTCAGTAACATTTTGGGGACCAAAAGGTCCTTAGTTTTGAGGTGTTATCCAGAATCGGATCCATGAGGCTTCCCAGGTCTAGAAAAGGCTTAAAAATGAAGGTTCTCGTAATTCGACGAAACCAATTCCATTGCGACTGACTCATTGTGTTGATTCTGGCCATATATTTACTTTCTTAAATGGAAAATGTATGCGAGAGTTATCGCACTCTAACCATTTTACCAAATAGGCAAAAAGTCAAACAGGTCAATAATAAAAAAGTCAACGTTGATGTCAACATGACATCATCATGCTGACGTGGCAGTGTGACACATGGCAGAGGAACTATGGGCTCCATATAGATTACGTGGACCAGCCAAGAGGTGACATGTGTCACCACTGGAAGGGTGACACATGTCACATCCGTACAGGTGCCATGTGACCCTATTGTACGATGACATGTGGCAGGTACGGTCACTGAATGGGAAAACAATTGATAGGTATGGTGATGACACATGGGCGAATACCAGACTGACATGTGGCATCAAAGGACAATGAATGGTGGGGTGCCACGTGGCCCAGACATGGGTTTCCACGTGGCACCCAAGGATTGGTCGTTGGGTTTTTGCAAAAACTATGTATCTCCCCGAGAATCGAACCAGAGACCTCTCTGAGGACGAGTGACTTGGCAGAGGGGTCGAATGCCATGGAGCTACACGTGCTACTTGTTAAAACATATGTTAAACATTTTATTTGAATTGCAATAGTTTGTAATGGGAGGGAAAAGGGTTGGGGCTAGGCCCCCAGCCCACAGATTTGTGCATATGCATATACCCGCACCCATCAAACGAGTGTCGAAGTTTCCATCCGGATAAGCCCATGGTTTGTTTGTCTATGAGACTAGCCACCAAAAAGGGTGTGGGCCACATATCAGTTAAGAAAAGGTGCCAAGATTTGGGGCTTGTTACGGTTGTTAACATGAGGAGCCCAGGGCTTACACCACACGACCCTATGTTTCGGGCTAAGGGTTCAGCGCACAACCCTTTGGGTTGGCGC
>JZKD02S1756438.1:337399-358063 GCA_000966675.3 Picea glauca
AGATCCCCTTTGCTCTTGTAGCACCAGATGGGAATCTTACTCGATTTTGTTTACCATATATGCAATGTTCACAGAAATCAAAATCCAGAGTGCAATTAGACATACCTTCAACCATTCCTTTACCATGTAGTGTTCAAAGGCCCTTTTCTCCAATATGCCCCAGTCTTTGATGCCACAACATGGTATTCTTTTCAGGGATGATATTGGTCTTGTCTTCTTTATTTTTCTGCTCAAGGACAACATAATTGTTACACCCATTAGTATAATTTCTTCCCAAAAACTTGTACTGAGTTCCACACCGAACTCCCCTCATCAAGACCATTTCCCCTCGTACCATCTTGCAAGTGTTCTTTGCAAATACAGTATCCACTCGTGCATCATCCAACTTGCTTACAGATATTAGGCTCCTGGCAAGTTTTGGAATGTGCAGAACCCCAGGGAGTGTTCTAATCCTTCCATATTTTAGCAACAACTTAACCCTTCCACGTCTGAATATTTTTGTTGTCGAACCATCTCCTAGGAATACATCACCACCATCATATTTTTCATATTCAGATAACCACTCCCTGTGAGGAGTCATATGGTATGATGCACCTGAGTCGATCAACCATACATTGTTGTCTGCATGTGTACTTGTATATGCTAGGTAAACATCACCTCCTTCTTCAGTGGAGGTTTTCGCCTCTTTGGAAGAGGTACTATCAAATCCCTTTGGTTTTTCATCCTTCTTAGACTTGCAATCTTTCTTACAATTCCATGTTTTACCACACTTCCATCATTTCCTCAAAGATTTTCCTGGAGACTTAGATCTACCTGTAGATTTAGATCTCCCCCCTGAAGGCTTACCAGGATTCCTGTCTTGGGTACGACCTCTTACAAATAAATCATTTGTGTTATGACCATCCATGATTTTCCACCTCATCTCTTTAGATAACAAGGATGAAACTACATCCTCATACTTCAATGTAAATTAAGTGGTACTACCAATTGCTACAACCAAATTATCCCAAGAGTCTGGAAAAGAACATAACAAAGTAATACACTTATCTTCTTTTGCAATCGTAATATTAACAGAGACAAGTTGACTTACCAGAGTATTAAAGGCATTTATATGTTCTGTCACAGAATCTCCATCTTCCATCCTAAGATGATACAACTTCTTTCGAAAAAACAACTTGTTTAAAAGGGACTTTGATTGATACAAATTCCCCAACTTATCCCATAGTTCCTTGGCTGTAGACTCTCCTGAGACATTCAACAACATCAAATCTTCCAGGCATAGTCGAATAGTACTCCTTGTTCTTCTATCCAACTTCTCCCAATCTTCCTTCGACATACCAGTAGGTGGTGTACTGGTAGTTTGTGTATTGGTAGGTTGTGTACCAATAGCTTGTGCTATAATAGACGATGTACTATTAGGTTGTGTACCAGGATCCACAGCAATCCATTGTTCTTTTTCTACAAGAAGGTCCTCCATCTTCAACTTCCATAGCTCAAAGTTTTTACCGTCGAAATTCTCTATCTCAATTCTAGAAGAGCTTGTCATTCCTCTTTCTGCACTCAAATCAAAACTGCAAAAGCTCCCACTGAACCCAGGTTTATCACAGACTCAAGATAAACTTGATCTATCAATATTGAGCTAAACCCTCAACAAGAAAGGCATCCCTCTGAAGCCAAAAATGATCTTTGATACCACATGTAAGTTTTAAACCTGTGAATTAAAGCAATGCATATAGATTCTTAAGCAAAACATAATTTAATCAATGACTCATACACAGAGTACAAAGAGATTTTATACCAAAAACCCTCAATCGAGAAAACCTTTCTTATATTCATTATTGAATTTCACCATTCACCATACAATATATACAATGTTTTTAGGTATTTTGTAGATACCAAAACCCTAATCCCTTAATCCGGGATTAATTTAGTAAACCGCTAAAAATAGCAAAAACCGCCAGACGCAGTTGTTGAACCTAACGTTCCCACACACACACATGCAAAGAACATAACACATACCCAACATGCTTAAGGAAATCATATTCGACAGAGATAAAAAATTACTTCAAGTTTTTGGAGATCTCTATTTATTGGTCTTGAAACTAAATTGTTATTTAGTACAACCTATCACCCTCAAACTGATGGGCAGACAGAGAGGGTAAGCCAAGTGTTAGAGGAAATTTTAAGGATGCATGTGATGCATCAACCAAAGAAGTCGGAAGACTACCTACCACTAGTAGAGTTTTCTTATAACAATGTCTATCAAGAGTCATTGAAGATGAGCCCTTTTCAGGCCCTCTATGGTAGACAATGCAATATTCTAATAAGATGGAATAACCCAGTAGACATAATTACACTCGGTCCAGATATGCTAAAATAAATGGAACAAAAAGTAGTTCAAATAAAATAGAATATGAAAATATCTCATGATAGACATAAAAGCCTGCAGACAAAAAAATTACTCCTAGAGAGTTCCAAGCAGGGGATCATGTGTATCTCTAAGTTAGGCCCAGGAAAATTTACTTGAGAATGGGATCTTGTACCAAGATGGGACTTCGGTATTGTGGAACCTTTAAATTTTTGGATAGAGTGGGACCTATATCGTATTTACTAGCACTTACTCCCACAGTGACATGGCATACTTACTAGCACTTCATCCCCATTGCATGAGTAATTGGGGATGACATGGCATCCTCTCGTACCATGGTGTTCAACACTATAGGTCAAGTTGTAGGAGGAATAAATTTTGTATACGAGCTCTAATTGATGCATGGTCTACACTGTTGGAAATGTATTGGAGTGTAGAACACCATCGAGGGTGTGTGCACAAGTTTTGGACACTATAACCTCAAACAATTCTGTTTAATTCCTCAAAATGGCTTTGAAATGTTCGAGACCCCAATTTTCTAAACTGGCACTTGCCACTAAAATGACCCTGCAAGATGATTTCTCCAATTTTTTCCACTCTAAAAGCATCGAGATAGATGAAAAATAATATAATCATCTAATATGGATCATACCTCCCCATTTAGTATCATAAGCTCTGATTACTAATGAAGTATTTCAAATTATGACATGTGACATATATTTTTAGGTGAGTCCTTATAAATCCCTAGGAAAGACAAGCCTAAGAGATAAGAAAGGTCAATGACCCGTGCAATTATTCTAATGGACCACATTTGACGAATGAATACCTTCACCATTGAAAGATAAATATAAGAATAAATTATGTGAGTCATAACACAACTCTCATGTGGTATATATCAAAAGGCAATTCATACCAACAACATAGCTAAAATCAAATTAAAATATACAAACCTAATGTTAATCACGATAACTAAAGTATCTTGAAATGACATTCAAAGGAAAAAGATAATATGCGCCATAACCAAATGAGATCTTTAGTAACCAAAGAAGTTATAAGCTCATACTATTTTAATCTTTGTCTCACTGGACATTAACGCTATTGCAAAGGCAAGACCATTAAGATTGTTAAACTACTTTTTAGTTGGAATCAAAATTTTAACTAGGTAACAAAACACAATTCTCAATATGAATGTCTAAACTAAATGCATGCTTAGAGAAGAAAAAATAAATCTAAAAGAAACTTGAATCATAACTATCAGGTTTCATTCCTTGACCAATCCAATGTTGGTAGTCACTTTCTCAATATGAGGTTGTGAAGCAATGACAACTTTTTCAATATGAGGTTGTCAAGCAACAATGACTTGATCTACATAAAGGCCACAAAGATCCTTAACTATCCTTTTACATCCAAGTGAAACATTGGACATCAATAATGGCAAGTTAGAATGCATTAATCTTTAAAACTCAATTTAGAAAAAAATATTCAAGCTACATAAACCCACATCATTATTTAAAGAAATCTATATATTCCATTCAAAGCAATCCATATAATCTAATTTATTGTTCTAGTCACAGAAACTAGACACCCATGCATGTGGTAGCTTAGAAATTCCTAAGATTTAGCAAGATGTGGATTAATGGTATCCCTTGACACATCATAACCTTCAATCACTTTAGTTTTTAAATCCTTCACATGTGATGCAAGGGAAACCATGGACTACTACCGATATTTATTCAGAGTAGTTCTCCCATTACTCTTCGATATCAAACCTTAAATAAATGTGGTATATTCATTGCATTATAAAAAGACAAATACAATACATAACAATAATTGTGCAATAATATCAACCAACCACCATCTCCTCAAATACATTCCATGAGGAGAGCATTCCCCTACCACCAACCAATCATTAAGCAAATAAAAACATTGTTAAAACAAAATTTAATCCCAAAATTTTCAAACTATATCAACCTAAGGTTCACAACACCCGATACTACATGAACTAATCGTTAAAGACCAGGAACTAATCGTTAGAGGTGACTGCTATATGTCCCCCGCAAGGACATCAATATATAGATTGTGGTTCAAAGAATATTATGATCGGTTATAAATTATATTAATGTTGTAGAAAGTCCATTACTTTGATAAAGGTTCCAGTGCTTCATTTCGAGTCACAACAAGGTTCCTCACTTATGCCCTATGAAAACTATTTTAACATATAATAATTTTGACATGAGAAGAGGTCGAAGTGAGGAGAGGGAAAATGTGTATTTTAAAATTTGAGTGACAGGATACCTATTTTAGATATAACTCATGGAACAAAAATGGCAGATTTCCATTTTTGGTTCCTAGTTTTTTCTAGGGTTTGGACATTTTCCGGTCTACTGGGCACTGTCAACTGGCGGGTTGTGTTGGGCACTATTATTTTCATCGTTTTCTGATGGGGTGGTCTTTTATTTGGGTTTTTAGAGGCGAGATAATGTCCCAAATTCCCGAGTGATTTAATCTACCATCATATTGGGCTTTTAATCCACTGTACACCTGACGGAAAGTTTTAATGAATGATTGGATATCATCCTATAGTTTATTAACAACTTTGTTTTTGGCGTTTTGACCCTCGGTATTAGGTAGATGGGGGTCCTACCTTGTTCAGTGTGATTGGCAAAGTCGAGGACTGAAGGCACTCGATGGGATTGGTTAACATAGGCTATCGACTTGATGGGCACCCTGGATGAGGAGGAGTGGGATCAGGAGGATCTCTTTAAAACCATGGATGAGTTATGTCACTTAAATAAGGGTGGTGGAGCATTAAACATGATTTTATGACCACCCATTAAATCTCCTGTGTCATCACTGACTAGCAGTTTACCTCACAAGCCATTGTTGTTAGTTCCTTAGGGTAGCAAACTCTTTGGTTTCAAACAATTGGGACTGAGTGGTTTGGAGAAGTGGGGGGAGATATTTAAGGCTGGTAATAGTCCCAGTGTTACACAGAATATTATTGATACACAACCTGAAAATTGCTCCAAGTGGTTGGATAAGGGACGGACAGGCTTACCAAGAGAAGCACTATGTGTGAAAGAATCCACCCATAAGAGAACAGTCAGAGCTTGGAAACCAAATAAGTCGAGCAAACACCTGGTGATAGGTATGGATGTCAGGTTAGCTAAAACTTGTCAGTTATCTCTATGTGCTCTTGTTGGAAGAATTACAAATAAGACAAGGTCTTCCATTACTCTTAGGGAATGGATGAAGAATTCGTGGGTTCCCATTATCGGGTATTCTCCTAAATTTTCCTTACTTCCCTATGGTTGGTTTGGCTTGTTTTTTAAGATCCCGGAGGATGTTGAGCTCATTAGAGGAGGTTTTTGGGATTATGAAGGGGGTAGCTTGATGTTTAAGTAGTGGAGGAAGGGGTTTGATTCTTTTAAGGATTACTTTAGTGACAGACATGTGTGGGTACTTCTACCTGGGCTCTCGCTCAACCTTTGGAATAAACCTGCTTTGTCGACAATAGGAAATATCTTAGGGAGATTTTTAAAGTTGGATGAAGTGGGTTTACAGTCGGAAGACAAGAACATGGCTCGCATTCTTGTAGAACTGGAATTGCATGCAGGACTTATGGATAGTATTGAGATTGAGTGGCGTGGATAGGTGGTTATACAAAATCTAGACTATCAAGGACTACCTTTCTGGTGCCTTAACTGTAGAAGGAAGGGACACCCGCGTAAAGATTGTACTCTTGGGGCTGGAGCTTTCTCTTTTGACGACCTCTCAGATACAAAAACTTCCAATGATTATATGCAAGAGGATTCACCAGATGCACAGGGTGATGGGGTGACTGGATACTTGGACATTGACCCAAACTTGGACTCAAACTCCTTTCTAAGTAAGCTAAAATCATATTGTCCTAATTTGTTTTTGAAACTTTCACTGTGGAAACGAGATTTCTTAGTTTCTTCCTTTTCAAATGCCTACCCTTCTGTGGTTACTGGGGACGATTTGTCTTCGGGGGAAAAGACTAGCCTGGACAATATGGAAGGTCAGGACTTCTCGACCATTCCCTCACTTGCTGATACTCATCCTTATCCTCTTGGTGATTCTTCCACCACTTCCCTAGCTGTGATATCTACGTCGGACTCATTGGCCAAGACACAACCTATGTCTATATTTCCTTTGGGACAAGCTTCTACATCTCATACCATGGCTGATAAGAATTCTCCACTTACTACACCCTTAACCTCTTATTGGGGATTATAAGTGAAAGTAGGTGTCTCCCAGGTTGATAGGGATCCTGGCCAGCCATTGGGGGACGGTGGTCAGTGTAATACTCTGGGGTGGTCGAGGGGATTGGGATAAGAAATATCCCTGATCAAAACGTGCAGTGCTAGGAAGAAGCAAGGTACTTTACCTTTGGCCATGGAACAACATTCTGTTACTACACTGGACTTGGGGGCGCTTAGAGGCATGAAATCCCTGGCCAGGGCTAAGTCATGATCCTCCTCTCCCTGAACATTAGAGGGTGGGGAGGCCCCCTTAAATTGCCTTCTTTGAGGAGATTTATGCAACTCAATAAACCAAGTATTCTTTTCCTTCTGGAGACTTTAGTTGCAGAAGATAAGGAAAGGATTTTCATGAACTCTTTGTGTCTGTCATGGATGAATTGTGCAGTAAGTGTTGTTGGGAAGTCAGTATGACTCCTTGTTTCTTGGGATCTGAATGTTTTTGACCTAAATCCCTTTCTTTGTGTTGGTGGGATATTATTGACAGGTTCATTCATCTTGACTAAAAGGAGTTTCACTTTTTTTAATGTTTATGGCCCATGTTCAGAGCGAAGACAGTTTTGGGAGCAGGTCGATGCTTATGGGCTATTAGCTCAACCTAATTTGATCCTGGTTGGGGATCTAAACTTCTCCTTGGGCTTGGAGAAAGTTTGGGGGACGATGGCTTTGTCGTATTCCTTGGCAGTGTTTTTCAAAAATCTTTTGGCAAAGAATCATTTGGTTGACATTCAACCTCCCAAAGTCATGCCTACTTGGCGCAATGGTCATAGTGGTGTGGAGTATATTCAACAAAGATTGAACAGAGTGTGTGTTTTCGAATCTCTCCTAGTTGACTCTGTTAGATTCCGCTCATGGGTAGAATACCCTTATATTTCTGACCACACACCAATCTTGTTTCATTTGGATTTTGGCTTTAAGTCAGTTGCATACCCTTTCAAATTCAATTCAGATTTGATGAAAGAAGTATCTTTTGGCTTACTGGTTCAGGAAGTTTGGAATAACCATGAACTTTTTGTGTTGGCAGGGCCACCACATAGATTGATAATGAAATTAAAGTCTCTCAAGCATTGTGTCAAGGAATGGATAAAAAAAATAAAAGCCGATGAACAACGTTTACTTCTTTCTATTGAAGAGGAAATTGTGGAATTGTCCCTGCACAGTAGAGAACATGAAAATACATTTGATATGGGTTCTCGTATCAAAGATTTGGAAATGAAAGGGAATAAATTGTTGTTAGCAGAAGAGGAATGTTGGCGTCAAAAGAGCATGGCTACATGGATCAAGAGCGGTGACAAAAATACAACATACTTTCACCACTATGCCAGCTTCATGCGCAATAAAAAACATATGTGGGAGGTCACGGATGAGATGAATTGGGTTCACAAAGGGCAAGAGGCTATTAAGAGTGAAGCAGTCGGGCATTTTAGCAACTTTTTTAAAGAATCGGATCACATTATCAATGAAGAACAGATAGCCAATGTTCGTCTATATAAAAGGTTTGTTACTGAGGACTAGGTCATTACTCTTGAGAGTCCTTTCACTACAAAGGAAATTAAAGAAGTTCTTAAGGGATTCACTAAGGACAAGAGTCTCGATTTCGATGGCTGGACGGTTGAGTTTTTTCTCAACTATTTCAACTTGGTAGCTAATGATTTGTTGGAGGTTGTGAAGGAGTCCCATCTGTCGGGAGAAGTAAAGATATCTTTGAACTCGACCTTCATCTCCTTAATTCCTAAGGTCAATGGTCCAGCCTCCTTCGAGGATTTACGCTCGATATCTCTTTGTAATTTATGTTATAAAATTATATAAAAAATTATTGCAAAAAGGATAAGGCCCATTCTGTCACGTGCATTATCAGAGGAACAATTTGGCTTCTTGAAGGGGAGGCAAATTATAGATTCCATTGGGACGACTCAGGAATGTCTGCATAGTATCCGCAAGAAAAAACTTCAAGCTTTAATCCTGAAGATAGATTTAAATAAGGCCTATGACTGTGTTAGTTGGGACTACCTTCGACTAGTGCTTTTGCAATGTGGATTTGGGCTACCGAGGATAAGATGGATCATGGGATGTGTAAGTTATGCAACATATGCTATCTTAATCAATGGAGAACCTACTGATTTTTTTAACAGTGGCAGAGGGCTAAGACAAGGGTGCCCTTTGTCTCCCCTACTCTTCATTCTCGTTATGGAAGGACCGAGTCTGACATTAAAAGATATCCAAGTAAAAGGTAACATTACAGGTATAAAAGTTTCAAGGTTTATTAAAGTCCTCCATCTTCTTTTTTGTCGATGATATTCTTATTATGACAAAAGCCTCTTTACCAGAATGGCTAGAGATAAAAAGAATTTTGAATATTTTCTGTGAGGCATCGATTTGGTGATTAATGTACACAAAACAACTTTTCTTCATTACGACATTCAACCTTCTATACTGGATTCCTATAAGCCTGTTTTTCACTATAACTTTATTTCTTTAGCTTATGGTTTTAAGTATCTTGGTTACTTTTTAAAGATGGACATGTATAATGTTGATGATTGGAATTGGCTCATAGAGAAATTTGAAAAGAGCATTAGCCATTGGTGCAACCGATGGTTGTCTATTGGAGGACGAATTGTTTTAATTAAAGCAGTATTGGAAAGACAGCCAGTCTATTGGATTTCTTTATCAAATCTACCATATTCGATTCTGAATCATTTACGTCGGTTGATGTTTAATTTCTTATGGTCTGGTTCTAGAAATAAAAGAAGATTCCATCTCTAGAACTGGAAACTTTTAGCTCGGCCAAAACTGTATGGAGGATGGGGCTTGATGAATCTTCATAGCTTTAGTACGGCTATGGTGGCCAATACTTTATGGAGATTTTTAATGAAAGAAGGTATGTGGCATCGTGTTATCATAGATAAGTATCTCAGATCTTGCTTGGTTGTGGGATGGCTTAGGACGGTCATGGTTACTTCGACAAGCGGCTCTCATGTATGGAAGTACTTATTAAAATCGATACATATACTATTGCATTGGATTGCATGGTATCCAGGTTCAGGGGATTCCATTTTGGTCGGAAGGGACTACATTTTGGGTATGGGTGAAAAATATATTCTTTCATATGATTTAATCCTTGAATTAAATCAAAGAGGATCGAACTATCTCTCTCAGGCTAGTCATGAACAATGTCCAGGTACAATAGGAACTAAGTGGCATACCAGTGATGATTTGGGGCTTGGTGGGCGACTAGCTTATGAGTGGATGTGTTTTCAGAAGGAACTTATACAAAATGGGATTCTTCTTTCCATATGACCTGATGAACTTAGATGGTCAGGAGGTAACGCTTCTGGTTGTATCACAGTAAAAATTATATATGAGGCGACAGAGAGAAGAAAGTAGTCCTTTGTTGTAAAGGGGTGGCAGAGGAATCTTTGGATATGGAACTGTCCAATGAAACTGGAACTTTTTACTTGGTTTCTAGTGGAGAATAAAATTCTCACGTGGAAGAACCTCCTGCATCATGGTTTTAATGGACCGGGCTGGTGTGTGCTATATAATTAGCATTGGGAATCAACCTTACACTTGTTTGTGGAATGCTCATTTGTGCGCACAGTTTGGACAACACTTCATACTCATAGGAATCTATTGGGTTCTTGGGCTGGATCTTCTCTTACAGAATGCTTTAAAAATTGGTTTTCTGGAAGGACTCGACTTTCTACCTTACCTATTTTTTTCTGTTGTTTCATTTGGATGGATCGCAATTTTTCTATATTCGAAGACAGAAAACCTTCGGCTTTTAGAGTGGTTACCCTGGTGACTATAGCGATGGATTCTTATGCTACACATGTGAAAGCACCGACTATGAGGAACAGAGTTATAAAGGACGAAGTGAAAGGTGCAACTGGATGGTTTGATGGGGTTGTTGAAGCCACGAGATTCAACAGTGGGGCTGGAGGTATTATTAAGACAAGGGATAAACGCATCTACAAGTGGACATTAAATTGTGGCCTGGGCTCTAATACAAGGGCCGAATTGATGGGTACCTGGGCCCTTCTGACACTTGCTTCAAGGCTCTTTATTTATGATTTACATGTGAAGGGAGATTCGATGTTTGTAATTAATTAGCTACGTGAAAAAGGTCGTCTTCAGGTGATTTCATTGGAATGATGGAAGGATAGGCTGGTTGATCTTATTAAACTTTTTCATCATATCATGTTTGATCATGTTTACAGGGATGACAACTCGGAAGCAGACAGCCTATCAAAACAAGCACTTCACAAGCAACCTGGGAAAATATTCTATTTTTAGTGTGTTGAGGAACATGAGGATCCTCCTTTGTCAATATAAATTTTTTAGGTTCCGGGCTGCTCTTGTCTTTCCTATGGGGTGTGGGGATATGATCCAATGACATTTATCTTTGTAATGTTGAATGTTATGGAACGACCTCTTTTTGTAGATTTTGGGAGGGCTATTAGATAGTCAATTCACATATTTTGTGGGATGGGAAGATAGTATGGATATTAGATATCCAATAGATATCCTTTAGCTTTTTATTTGGATATGGTGGTGATGGTTTCTATGTATCAAAATTGTTTATATTTTAACTAATATAAAGTGAAATTTTCTGTGGAAAAAGAGAAGAGGTCGAACAATTTAAATAATTCTGATCAGAATAAAATAGAATGATCTCGAACAATTTTGAGAATTTTTAAGAGATAATTTACTATTTTGACATAATTTTGCTAAGTGAAAAAAGTGTCACAAAAAGTTAAGAGGGAGCTCCACAAAGTGACGGTTTAACCGTTTATAGTGATTGATTGTAGAGCAATATTAATAGTGTTGAAATTCCATTGCTTTGATAAAAGTTTCAAAGTTTCATTTTGAGTATCAATATTAATAGTGTTGAAAGTTTATTACTTTGATAAAGGTTTCAAAGTTTTATTTTGAGTTATGAGTTATTGATTTTTTTTAAAGTTGGTAAAACTTATTTTAATTTAATGGTTAATGATAGTGATTTATCATTATTATTCAAGAAAATCACATTACTTAAAATGATTTTGTGATGTTTTGTAATGGGATCATTTTTTACTCTTGTCATATATCTTTGGGTCTTGGATCATTAACCTGTTTTCTTTTGTCCAAAAAAACCTAGGTTTTTAACTAATTAAAAACAATTTTAAGTTTTACTCATAGACTATTTTATTTTATATAAACTATTTTAATACATAATATTTTACTTTTATTCTTGTCATATATTTTTAGGTTTTGGATCATTACACTATTATTCTATTTCCTTATGTATTTTAACTAATTAAAAATAATTTTAAATCTTAATCCAAAACTATTTTTTTTATATAAATTATTTTAACACTTAATATTTTAAATTAATATGATTTAAATAATTTTAATTTCAAAGAATATAATGTTTTAAAATTTTTGAAAAATTTTAACAATTGATTTCCTAGAATTTTGTTAAGGGAAAACCTATATAAAAAAAGAAAAAGATGGCTCGACGATTATTTGAGATGTCGATGTTGTTGCACACTTTATAACATATATGTAGAGAAGGTCTAATTTTATAGAATTTTGTTAAGTGGAAAACGTATATAAAAAATAAAAAGATGCTTCGACGATTATTTGAGATGTTGATATTGTTGCACATTCTCTAACATATTTGTAGAGAAGGTTTAATAGTTAGGTTTGAATGTGAAGTTAATTAATCATAAGTATAATTATATTCGTAATGTATTATAATTATTTGATTTGATTTATAAAATTTAGTATTAAATATTATTTTTTTTTTTTTTTTTTTAGAAAAATGGTAAATTTAAATCTTATAAATTTTAAAATGTATATATATATTTTTTAACTTATTAATATTATATTTTTTATAATTATAGATAAATACAAATTTATATTATTAATAATGAAAATCAATTTATTTATAATAATATTAAAAAAAGTTTTAAAATTTAATTTTGAACTAAAGTAAATGTAAAGTTAAATATTTATTTTTTAAACTTTTAATTTTAATTTAAATATCTAATCACAAATTTTGATTTACTTAAAAAAATAATTTAATTATTTTACAATTTATAAGTATATAAGTCCAATGAGTATTTACTAATGTGTTTTTTTACATAATTTTCCAAGGGACTTCATGGTCGAGGATCATGCTTGATGCTCTTGTGTTTTTTTCTCTTTTTATTTTTGAATTTCAATGGAAGTAACAAGTTATTTATAGATTGTTGGATTTTTAGCAATATTAATTGTAAGATAATTTTTAGTTTAATAAAAAAATGGATATTAAATATTTTTTTTTTAATATTTGAGTTAGTTGTAAATAATGAAGCAAGTTAATAAGTAGACAAATTTAATTTTATAGAGTTATTTATTTATTTTTTCTAAATTTTAAGAATGTTCTTAAAATGTACCAAAATCCTTATGATAAAATTTTATTATCAAATTTTTTATCAATTAAATAGAAATATAACTTTTGGAAAATAATTTTTCTCATCTTTTTTAGTTATTGGAATGTTGATTTCTTATTTTAAGTATTGTGTTGTTTCAATGTTTTATATTAAAGTATATCATTTAAATAATTTATATTAAATTAAGTAAATCATTTAGAAATTTATATTAAATTAACTATTTAGAAAAATTGAAATTTTTGAAAAGAAATCTAAAAAGTAAAAGACAATTAAATAAACAATGCTTATAAATAAATTTATATTAAATTAAGTAATCATTAAGAAATTTGTATTAAATTAATTAAGTAAATAATTTGAAATGATTGAAAAGAAATTTGAGCACACTTTCCAAACCATAGATAGAATGAAGAAATGTATTAGAAAGTTCATATATTAAGTCATATCTATGTGTTCTGAAATTGTTTTTACAACATAAACAACTTTTTATATAAAAAGTTACATTTATAACATAAGCATCTTTCTATATAAAAAAAAAATTACATTTTTAAATTGATAAGTGTCTTTCCTTTTAATAAATTGATTTTAATGAATAATTTATTAATCAAAAGACTACCAACATGATTCTATAAATATATTGTGGTGTTTTTCTAATCAAAACATACCAGAGTTCATTCAAAATTATATGGAAGGTAACATAAAAAATGATCTGGATTTATCAGCGAAACGAAAGGAATAACATATTGAATACAATAACACAGAGATACGGAGAACAACAATAGATATCTAGTGAACAATAAATTCTATTGAATGAATAAAATAGGTTGAAACTGTAAAACTGGAGAACTGAAAACAACTTGCTCGAATGGTGGTAGTTATCTCTGAGAAGAGATGTGGTTGCTATGTGCATTCATCTTAGAAGAATGATTACAATGAGGCTCCAAAGGCTCATTTAACATTACTCATGAATGCCAAAACCCTAGACATCCAAAAACATAACCCTAGGAGATGAAACATCAAAATTTATGTGGGCCCCGATGGGTAAGTTGGTACCTCAACTTCCAGGGGTCGTAAATTTTGCATACGACCTTTGTTTTAGGTGTGTGATAGCCCGTTGGAAAGGTCTTGTCGAAGAATACACATTATGCCATCAAAATCTGACTTCATCTATAGTTTGATTGTGGCAAGCCAAAAAAAAACATTGTTTAGGGCCCCAAAACTGCCCTGGAAGTACATAAAGATGTGTTGACATGAAAAATTCCAAAATAAGTTAGTTGGATTAGGTGGGCGGCCACTAGTCTCCACCTGGAAGATGTGTAGGGATTCAGACATCCTCAGAAGTGTAGAACCCACAATTACAAAGAAGTACAGAAGATTGTGTTGAACTAAAAACTGTCAAGAGGAGCCAGTTGGAATAGGTGGGTGGCCACCAATATCCACCTAGATCAGTCCTCCCCCATTAGGAAGCAAGGGTCTCCATTGCATTGAGTTCCCCTGTCATGTGAGGAAACTTCTACTGAATTTGGTCCCGGGTGAGCCACTTACCTTGGTGTAGGAGTTCCTGCCTTGACAACCTGATAAAGTTGGATCCTCTACTCGTGAGTGCCCTTGACCTGTGTGTCCACTATCTAATCAATGGATTCTCATTCCATGCAGTTAGGGTTGATCTATGTCGGTGTCAATTGTTCTGTGATCTCTGACGTGTCCAATAATGGTGGAAAATATGGCCCAAGAAGGTCCACATTGAACACTGGGTGCAAGGGCCAAGGAAGGGTGGAGTGTTGAGCTCAAAAGTATTTCTACCCACAACCTTGGTGATAATGTAAGGCCCATAGTGAAGTGAGTGAAGTTTTCGATGGGGTCCTGTAAGGTGCTCTTTTTGCAAATGTAACCAAGCCTTGTCTCCTACCTAAAACTGGTGTGATACCTGGTGTTGATCATGGCGCTACTTGTACTTAGCATTGGCTTTCTGCAAAATATCATGGACCTATTGGCGGATGTGCTAAATCCACTCAATGAATATGGTGGCTTTGTCAGCCTCATACTGAACATGGGAAGATTCTTCCTGTGTGGTTGCAAGAAGTAGTGAAACATCAATGGGACCCAAGGGTTGGACTCCCAACCCCACATGAAATGGGATATGGTTAGTTGAGATATGGAGAGCCTCGTTGTAGATGTGTTTAACATAGGGAAGACTCTCATCCCATGTACGTAGATGCTTAGAGTTGTACATGCGCATGATGTGCATAATCATCTGATTGACGACCTATGTATGGCCATCGGTTTGGGGGTGGAAAATAGTGGATTTAGTGAGCTTGGTGTCCAACAGTGACCAGAGACTTGACCAAAATGTGTTGAGGAACCTGATGTCCTGATCTAAGGTGATGGTCTGTGGTATCCCAAAATGTACCCACACCTATTCGAAGAAGATCTTGGCAGTATCTTCCATTGTGATGCTCTTCTTGTAGGATGTGATAATGGCCATCTTCGAAAATCAATCAACCACCACAAATACACAATCATTTTCGTGCTTGGTGAATGGAAGTTCAGACATGTAATCCATCGTTATGGATTCCCAAGGCCTCCCGGGAATAGGAGGAAGGGTGTATAAGCCTTGCTTCTTGATGGTCGACTTGGCAATGGCACAGACAATGCAGGATCTGATATACTTGTTGACGTCTTGTCGAATTTTTGGCCAATAAATATGTTTTTGTAGAATGGACACAATTTTCTCCATGCCAAAATGTCCCTCCATCTGACTGTAGTGAGCCTGCCAAATCATCTTTGCATGCTCGCTTGTGGGAACATAGAGGTGGCCCAGATGACATAACAGTCCATCCTGGATGTGAAAATCAATGACATTTACTCATGTACCCAAGAGATTATAGGTGGTGGCGAAGTTAGGGTCACATTGATAAATTTGGGGCCACTCAGATGCCTCATGCCCACAGGAATGGAGCACTGTGGTGAGTGAAACAACGAGATAGAGACTGAGGTAGTCAATGACACGATTTGTGCTCCCTGTCTTATACTTGATGTTGAGATCGAACTGTTGTAGGTATGTGGACCACTTTTGATGGCGGTCGTTCTGCAACATCCCCTCTTCTGTATGAACTATAGAGTCTTGTGATCAGTGTGGATGATTGCCTCCTTTCCCAAAATATAATTCTTCCATTGACGACAAGCTTGCACAATGGAATACACTTCTTTGTCATAGGTGGGGTATTTTCGGACAGTATATGAGAGTGTCTCACTATGGTATGCTAATGGATGACCATGTTGAGTGAGGACTCCACCTACAACATATTCAGAGGCATCAGTCTCAATTTCAAACGATTGTTACGGATCAGGTAAGGAGAGTACTAGAGCCGAGCACAAGTGATGCTTTAGATCATCAAATGATTGTTGTTGTGAATTCCCCCATGCAAAATTTTCCTTGCCACCTCCCTTGGTTAAAAGGCTGAGAGCCCATGCAATATGGGAGAATCCCAACAAAAACCTTTGATATAAATTGTCAAGTCCCAAGAAGCTCTAAAGCTCAGTTAGTGTGGTCGGGACTGGCCAGTCATGAATGAATTGGATCTTAGATGGATTCACATGTACCCCATGCTCATAAAAAATGTAGCCCAAGTATTAGACCATGTTCATGCCAAAGGAGAATTTTTCTAGGTTGGAATATAACTTGTGGTCTGCAGAGTGCCCAAAACCTGTTGAATATGTTGCATGTGCTCCTCCCAAGTTTTGTTGAAGATGAGGATGTCATCTAGATATACCACCAAAAAAGAGTTGGTGAAGGGTATTAATACATCATCCATCAATATCATGAAAGTTTTTGGTGCATTTGTTAAGCCAAAGGGCATGACCAGCCATTCGAAGAGAGCTTCGTTAGATTTTAAAGTTGTCTTCCATGCATCATTTGGTTCAATGGGAACCTGGTGGTAGCCAGACTTTAGGTCAATATTGTTGAAGAAATTTTCCCCCTTGAGTTGTTCAAGAAGGTCATCAATCTGGGGAATTAGGTATCAGTTCCGGACTAGGATTTTGTTTAATGCTTTGTAATCAATGCAGAGCCACCAGGTCCTGTCTTTCTTCTGCACCAACACAATCGGGCTTCCATAAGGGGAGGAGCTAGGTCATATGTGCCCCTTTTGAAGAAGCTCTTAGATATGGCGCTTGATTTCGTCATTTTCCATCAGCAAGCGATGATAGAATGGTCCATTAGGCAGTGGTTCATCGGGGGTTAGATCAATTGGATGCTTGACTTAGTAGTGCATCGGTACCCTAATGGGTGAGGAGAAGACGTCTCTGTACTCTTCCATGATCCCGTCCACTTGCTTCTGCTGCAAAGAGAGGCTTTATGTAGAGGTCACAGATGTGGCGATGACCTTCTTCTTACTACGATCATGGATCACAAATAAGACAAGATTCCCAATCTATGAAATGACCTTACTGCATTGCTTAGAAGAGATTAAATAAATATCGGTAGGCGATGCTACCTATGGTATCATGTACAATTGTCTAACCAAATTAATAATAACAATGTGGGGTCTAGACTCATACACAACATGTCACTTCCACAAATATGGTTGGCCTAAAATAACATCACAAACTTCAAGGGGAGAAATATCACACAATACCTCGTCTTTGAAGGGCTTGATGTTGTAGGGAAGGCGACATTGTTGGCTGACTCAGAGATCTCGTCCTTGGCAAAGCCAGCCGATAGTGTAGGGATATGGGTGTGATGTTATTGGTAGGTCCAACCGCTTGACAACCTATGTTGAAATCAGGTTCTTCTGACTACTGCTATCGAAAATGAAATGCAACAAAGTCCCCTTTACCTACATCTATGAGTGAAAGAGGCGTTCCCCTTCCTCTGGTTCTTTTGGTTTGCTTGGCTGGAATTTTGTGGTAGTGACCGTGGCATTAGGTTTGGCATCGATGATCCACTTCCCACTTTCTAGATTTGATTCAGAGTCATAATCTGCCTCTGACTTGGAAACTTTCAGCTCGACCACTAATGACTGCTTAGAGAGACATTATTTGGTGTTGTGCCAAGGGATTTTATGGTATTCACACCATTTTCTCGTGTCCTTATTCAACTTCTCATTATCCTTCTTGGATTGCAGCTTGGAATGGTTTTCCTAGGAGTGGCCATCTTTTCCCTATCCCTTGTCTTGTGGGTTGGGGCCACCTTTTCCCTTCTTTGGTGTGAGGAGTTTGCAGATCCAAACTCTTGCCTCTTCTGCTTAATTTTTTTCTCAATCTTAACAACACATCTACAAGCTACACCTAATGATGCGATGTTCAGAAAATCCATTTTTGTTTGAATGTATCTATGTAGACAGTCGTGGTATTTGAGCACCAGATGTTTTTTAGAGTCTTTGATACCCAATTTGGTGTGCAAGTTATGGAAAATATTGGTGAAATATGGTACTTTCTGGTCCCTTTCCTAACGTAGGATGGTTCATTTTGTGTATTGGTCCTTGTAGTTTCCAACAGGGTAGTATTGTTCTTTAATGGCATCACTGAAGGAATCCCATGTGTGGGCGACCACAAATATTGAATATTTCTATATGGACATTTTCTCAGATTAATTATCCCACCAGTCCTTAACAAGGGGGATGACCTTGAGGAGTGCAAAAGTAATATTTTCCCTGTCAAAAAAATTGTGGACCGAAAAATACCCTTCAAGCAGATTCAACCATTTATCTACAACATATGCATCTATCAGTACTTCAAATAATGGAATATCAAAATTACTTGTACCTTGAAGGGGGTTGCATGTGCGCTTGATGAAGATGCATCTCCTATGGGTAGTTGTCAAAGGATCTGTGCAAAGTTGTCCATCATTTCGTTCCTTTGTCGCGCAAGGCATTCCTCGAACAAAATTTTAAAAGGATCGCCTGATCCATCATATTTCTTCTCATCCCCCATGGGTTTTTTTTTTGTCTTGGCATGGCCAATATTGGAAAGGCTTGACTGGTTCGAGTCCCAAATTCTTGTACCTAGATCTTGTCAGGGACATGCGCAAAGAAAAATAAATGAAAAGAAGACCACTATGATACCATTGATCCGGATTTATGAGCAGAATGAAAGGAATAAAAAAATGAATACAATAACATAGAGATATGGAGAACAAAAAAATGTATACAGTGAACAATAACTTCTATTGAATGAATAAAATAGGATGAAATTGTAAAACTGTAGAAGTTAAAACAACTTGCTCAAATGGTGGTAGCTATCTCTGAGAAGAGATGTGGCTGCTACACATATCCATCTGAGCAGAATGATTACAATGAGGCTCTAAAGGCCCTTTTAACATTACTCATGAATTCCAAAACCCTATACATCCAAAAACCTAACCCTAGGAGTTGAAACACCAAAAGTTATGTGGCCCCCAATGGGTAAGTTGGTACCTCAACTTCCCGGGGTCGTAACTTTTGCATACGACCTCCGTTTTAGGCGTATGATAGCTCGTTGGAAATGTATTTTCGAGAAATACACATTATGATATCAAAATTTTACTGTGTATACAATTTGACTGTGGAAAGACAAAACAAACTATTTAGTTCACCAAAATGTCCCTAGAAGTACAAAAAAATGTGTTGATATGAAAACTTGCAAAATAAGTCAATTGTATTAGGTGGGAAGCCACTAGTATCCACCTGGAAGATGTGTAGATCTTTAGACAACCCCAAAAGTGTATAATCCACAATTACAAAGAAGTAAAAAAGAACGTGTTGAACTAGAAACTGTCAAGAGGAGCCAATTGGAATAGGTGGGTGGCCACCAATATCCACCTGGATCATGTCAACAGTCGATTAGATGACGAGGGTTTGGAGAGGGAAGAAGATGATAGCCATTGATCTTGTCGAATATTTGATGAAGTGATCTGGACTATTGGATCCAGACGCGTCATCATCAGAAATATGAAAGGTTGGCATGGTTACACTCGACCAAGGAAAGCTAAAGATAATGGAGAAATTGTTGATAATGATGGGAGTCGGGGCTAATGACAACTAGTGATCGGCTAAGGGATGAGGTGAAATATCCACCATATATCTTGTAGGTCATATCTCTATACCGTGTAATCCATTAGAAGATAGTGTAATATACCAGATATAAAAAGTATGCAGAACAGAAATAAAATGATAAAAATGGCATAATCATAGAAATATAACCAAACCAATCACCACAATAACATTGAAATGATATAAGAATAACAACATAAATAACACTTTGATTCCGAGAGAAATGTTCACGGGCCTCTTCGAGGGGGAAACCTCTAGTCGAGCAGAGCTCTATTACGGTAATATCCAAGCTAGGGTTCTCATACCCTCGAATCCTATTTATACTAAATATGTCTATCAAAAGAAGCATCTAGAGGAAGATCCTTCTAGAAGAGGAAGCTTTTATTACGTCTTCTTACATTCGACTTATTCTATTTTATTGCAAGGCCTTATTAATATTGAACTCTATTACATCTGAATATATTGTTCTACCTATGTGCGGGTTAGGACCCTAACATGTCCTCCCCCTTAAAAATAACATTGTCCTCAAGGCTTGAGATGTGGAAATTGCTGCAGAATGGTAGTTGGTT
>JZKD02S1756438.1:358113-369827 GCA_000966675.3 Picea glauca
ACTCGGGAAGGTTGGTTTGAATTTGGCACTTAGTTCCAATCACCTTCTTTAAGCATGAAACATGAAAAACATGATGTAGCTTCGAATGACTGGGAAAAGCTAACTGATAGGCCACATGTACCACGCGCTTGAGAACGGTGTAAGGACCATAAAATTTGGGCGCTATCTTCTGACAATGCTCGACCTTGAGGGAATTTTTCTTGTAAGGTTGCAGTTGAAGAAACACCTGGTCCCCTTCTGCAAATTGACGTTCAGAGTAACCTTGATCTGCTTGTTGCTTCATGCGATTATGTTCCATGACCAAATTCTCTTTGAGGGTATGGAGAATAGCCTCTCGAACTGTAAGTGTTTGGTCAACTACCTGGACCTTCGAGACACCAGGTAAGTATGAGAGAACTGAAGGTGGATTTTGTCCATATACCGCTTCAAAAGGAGTCATGCGTGTAGCTGTATGGTATGAAGTGTTGTACCACCATTCAGCTAGGGGTAACCATTGAGCCCACTGATTTTGATTTTTTGAGGAAAAACATCTCAAATATGTTTCCAAACACTTGTTGACAACTTCCATTTGACCATCATTCTAGGGATGATAAGTTGTGCTGATATGTAATTGGGTGCCTTGTGGCTTGAACAGTTCTTGCCAAAAATTGTTGGTGAAATTTGAGTCGCGATCAGAAACAATAGAATGCAGAATGCCATGAAGCTTGAAGACCTGATCCTTGAAAATGTGAGCCATCGTGGATGTTGTAAATGGGTGTTGAAGATTGCAAAAATGAGCATACTTGGAAAGGTGATCAACAACCACTATGATGACTGATTTATTTCCCAATTTAGGTAAGCCTGTAATAAAATCCATACAGATATCTCTCCAAATAGAAGGTGGAATCAGAAGTAGTTGTAGTGTGCCCAGAGATTTGGTTGTTTCTCCCTTGTTGCGTTGACACACATCACATTCAGTGAAAAAATTACGAATGTCTTGTTTCATACCATCCTAGAAAAAAGAACATTTGACCCTATCATAGGTTTTGGTAAACCCAGAGTGCCCCATTGTGGGTGTAGCATGAAGCTCAGAAAGTACCGTGGATTTAAGGTTTGATTGTTTACTTAAATATAAATGGCCTTTGTATCGAATCTCATCATGGAGCCAAGAGTACCCTGGGGAAGCTGGAGCATTGGACTGCAATTGTTGGATCAGATGTGAACTTTTGGGATCTTGTAGCCATTCCTAGCGAATGGCTTGGAGCCAATCTAGTACAATGAAGGAAAGAGAAAAAAGGGATCCTTCATATTCATATTTTCGGGAAAGTGCATCTGCAACCACATTGTCTTTTCCTTTCTTGTAAATGATCTCATAATCATATCCAAAGAGCTTAGTCACCCATTTTTGTTGCTCCGGGGAGGAAATGCATTGTTCCAAAAAATACTTGAGGCTTTGATGGTTTATCTTAATTTGGAAGTGTTTCCCCAATAGATAAGGGCTCCACAGATCAACGACATGCAAAATATCCAACATTTCATTTTCATAGATTGATCTACCCATATTTCTTTCAGATAGTTTCTTGCTGGTAAAGGCCAAAGGCCGACCCTCTTGCATAGGGACAACACCAATTCCTTTCCCTGAAGAATCACATTCCAAGACAAAGGTCTTTGTGAAATCAGGAAGGGCCAGGACTGGAGTGGTGCACATGGCCATCTTCAAGGTTTGAAAAGCTTGAGCAGTGGCTAGAGTCCAAGTGAAAGAGTTCTTTTTTATGAGTGCAGTGAGAGATGTTGCAATCTTTCCATAATTCTTAACAAACTTGTGATAATAACCTATTAATCCCAGAAATCCACGCAAGCTTTTGAGAGTCTTTGGGTGAGACCATTCTTGCGTAGATTCAATATTTTTGGGATCCACCCTGACGCCATCCTTTCAAACTAGATGACCCAAGTACTCGACTTCTGAGGCGCCAAAATCACATTTAAACTGTTTCATGAAAAGTTGGTGCTGAGAGAGTAGATGGAGAACTCGATCCACATGAGCAAGACGGTATGTCTAGGTTTTTCTATAGATGAGGATATCATCAAAGAAAACTAAGACAAAATGTCGGAGAAAAGGACGGAAGACATGATTCATGAGGCTTTGGAAGGTGCAGAGGGCATTACACAAGCCAAAGGGAATGACCAAAAACTCATAGTGGCCCTCATGAGTTCTAAAGGTAGTCTTGGGAATGTCTGCCTCTTTCATATGTATCTAGTGGTAGCCCAGATGAAGATCAAGTTTAGTAAAGAATTGGGTGCCACTCAATTCATCCAAGAGGTCATCAATGACAGGAATGGGAAATTTGTCTTTAATGGTAGGTTTATTGAGGGCATGGAAGTCAGGACACATTCGCCAAGAACCTTCTTTCTTCAGGACCATGACCATAGGAGAAGAGTAGGAGCTCGTACTAGGGTGGATAATGCCTGCATTAAGGAGTTCCTGGACCATTTTCTCAATTTCATTTTTTTGGTAAAAGGGTTGACGATACGAATGGATATTTGGAGGAAGGCTTCCAGGTACAAGGGGAATGGAATGATCATGAACACCACGGGAAGGAGGGAGTCCCCGGGGAGTGGAAAAGACCACTTAATGTTTAGAAAAGATGGATTGGAGGTCTTGTGGCACTGAGGGTATCTATGTTGCTTGTATGGCATGGAGTTGGGCAATAACACCATAATGACCTTTTTTTAGCAGTTTTTCCATGCGATGGGAACAAATGATCTTAGTTGAACCGGTGATGATTCCTTGTAACTTATATTGGTGGCCCTCCTGGTCAAATTGCATGGTTAATTCCTTAAAATCCATGAGAATGGGACCCAAATTCCTTAGCCACTCTGCACCCAACACAATGTCACAACCGCCCATGTCGATAACAAACATATGAGATTTTAGGTGGTAGTCACCAATTTGGAGACACACATTTTAACAACGCACTCCAAATTTCATGGAGCCACCATTGGCAATCATGATTTGGGAATTATTGACGGCATGGATGTAGAAATGAGTTTCTTGGGAAATGTGGCGATGAATAAAATTATGGCTGCTTCCACTATCAACCAGAATGATGACCTTCATATGCTTGATGTAACCGATTAGCTTGAGGGTTTGGGGAGTGGAGAAGCCAGTGAGAGCATTGAGGTAAATGACCAGTTCTACTTTGAGAGGGTCTGAGGGAGGGGTTATGTCAGTGGTTTCAGGTGACTCAGACACAAGGGGTGTTTCAACATCCTCTTCCGAAATATCCTCCGATATGGCCATAAAAATCTTGTGTTCCTTACACTTGTGGCCCAGGAAATATTTGTCATCACAATTATAACAAAGGCCTTTGAGTTGGCATTCATCCATTTCAGCCCTGGTCAATTTTTGGATCTTTAGTGGAGTGGAGGGAGTAGTGGGATTGAATGGTTTAGTTGGAGGGATAAAGGAGGGTTTTCGGTTTTGAGAAGATACAACTTGTTGTGCTTCTTTAGCTCTTTTAGTAGCCTCCACCCAACTCTGAGGCCGAGCCATGAGGACATGGGCCCGAATCTCATCCTTGAGGCCACTGATAAAACATTCTTAGAAAAAGGCATCAAACATGCCCTCTGTATGAAAATCCAAGCGCTTAAAGGCAGCTATAAAGTCTTCCACTGTTCCTAATTGTTTCAACTTTGTCAAATGAACCAAATGGTTGGTGTCAGTGTCAAAGCATTCATAAATCTCTACCACAAAGTGTGTCCAAGAAATATACCCTTGATGGGATGTTTTTCTCCATTGCCACCATTGCCAACGTTCTTGATCTAGATGGATAACACCATACTGGAGTTTCGCCAAGTCATCTGTAATGTCGTATAAAGAGAAATAATGTTCCATTTGGGTTACCCAACCAGTGGGATTTGAGCCATCAAATTTGGTCACATCCACCCACGGAAGGCGTAGGTCACGTTGAAAGTGATGGTGCCGAAAGTTATGGGAATGAGAGGAAGTTTCAGCTCCAGTATGTGGAGGTGGGTCAGAGGAAGGGTTATTTGTAGGGATATGAAGCTTGGTGCAGAGCGTCGAAAAGACAGATTCAAGCTGGGTGGTCAGGTCTTGTTTCATTTCCTCCATTAAGGATTGCATGGTTGTATTGAAGGCGGAAAAATTGGCACTGAGTTGTTTCACTTCTTGTTGGGTCTCAGTGAGATTAGATTGCAAGGTATTGAAGCGAGCTTCCCAGTCTTGGCTATGGGTATGGGCCATGATGACAAGGGAACCGAAAAGGGGCGGGTGGGGTCAAAACTTTTGATGAAAAGTGATATGTATGAATGTGATAAGGGCGAAGATATGAATCCAATGGAATAGGTCTCAAATAATGGTGAAAAAAATTTCCAGACTTATACTCTGGTCTGAATAATACTAGAGTGATGAAATGCCCAAATGCTTAACTAGGAAGAAATGTGTAGTGATTTGGCAACCCGAACACAATTTCACGACAAAGATCTTGTCTGTTTTAATTTGTTTATGTTTCTGTCCCCAAGGGTTAGGTATTCAAGGGTTCTACAGACAAGGTTTTTCCCTGTGCTATAGCTCTCTAATATACATGCGGGGTCCAACAGTAGTACTCATCCCAATATCTCAGGGCACTAACTAAGGAGGCTAGACCATACCCTTAGCCATACTACCCGACTACCCAGGTAAAAGAGATTATCTTCCTGAGTGTTGTTATCGGTGGAACTATAGCAATCAGGTGGTCGATCAATTTATCTAAAGAGGGCTTCAGGTAATCTACGTTGATCCGTACACAGGTGTTGTCTGATGCGCTACCACTCGAAGGGGTGCCAACATGGGTTAGAAGGGTGGCCAACAAATGTGCACTTAAGTACCACTTGTATTTACTATCTGTATGAATCCCTCAACCACGGGTTTATGTGTGTAACGACATATATTTGTGGCTTATAGATGTTGGAATACGTCTCTACCCTGAAAAGAAAAATTACCCACAATTTCTGCCGAGGAAAGTGCTCTGATACCACTTGTAATATACCAGATATAAAAAGTATGCAGAACATAAATAAAATGATAGAAATGGCAGACTAACAACACTATAACCAGAACAATCACCACAATAACATTGAAATAATATGAGAATAACAACATAAATAGCACTTTGATTCTGAGAGAAATGTTCACGGGCCTCTTCGAGGGGGCAACCTCCAGTCGAGCAGAGCTCTATTACAATAATATCCAAGCTAGGGTTCTCATACCCTCGAATCCTATTTATACTAAATATGTCTATCAAAAGACGCATCTAGAGGAAGATCCTTCTAGAAGTGGAAGATTCTATTAGGTCTTCTTACATTCGACTTATTCTATTTTATTGAAAGGCCTTATTAATATTGACCTTTATTACATCTGAATATATTGTTCTACCTATGTGCGGGTTAGGACCCTAACAAATAATAGTTAACTTCCATAGCAAAATCCATTGTTAGCGTGCTTGGAATCATCGAGATCAAGGGTTGTGAGTCATAGGATCTAGGGATGGTGCACCTTGGTGTATCTTCATCGGAATTATTTGGATAGTGAGAGTGAACTATGGGATAAGAAATCTCGATGACGACTATAGGCTTATGTGGACAACAAATCCACAGTGGAAATTCAGGTGGATGCCACTTCAGTGTCATGTTGTTTCCACCTTAGGTGGTGTGAGTGATTAGGTGCCATGTGGATTCCACATGGTAGAGATATGGACTTTGACCATGAGAACCCGGGAAACTTAAGAGACCATAAATTTTGATTCTGAGCTCAAAATTAAGCATGTCTATAGTCATTGGAAATATCTTGGTGAGCAGAAGATGATGGTATGCTCGGGAAGAGGTTTTGAGATAGTAGAGAGTAGAGAAACATTTAATGCTACATCCTGCTGACGGGCGAAATTGACCGTTCGTCAACTGAGAGAGTGGAACCGGTCTGAGGTTGTCTAATAACCCAAGCCGTTTGGAATGAACCACCTTGACGGGTTTAGCGGCTCTGTTAGCTGATCTAAGGTCCTAAGAAAACGAAAGAAAACTAATCTAAACTAACTAATCTAACTAAAAATAAATAAAACAAACTAAAATAAAAATAAATAATAAACTAATCTAATTAAAACTAACTACTAAACAAACTAAACTAAAACTAATTATTAAAACAAACTAAACTAATCTGACTATTCTATATAATCTACTAATTACTACTATACTAACTCTAATTAACTATCTAACTACTAACTGCAATATAACTTATTCACAAAATGTACAATATTGACACTTTACAGATTTAAATAAAACCTGCAAAACTCATTAATATTCTGCCCTAAGACAGTAAAAGATATTTTTATTGCTTTTATAATTTTATGAACAGAAATAAGGCAGAAAAATAACTAACCTAAATTACTAATCTAAACTACAAATATGTCTAATCAAATCAACGAAAATAATCGCAAACTAACCTGGATAAACGCTCCAGATTTTCCCTATGTATGATGACTATGCTAGCATATCGGAGGAAGGAAACTCACACCGAATAATCCAGAAGCTTCTCGTAAACGATAGCTGCAATGCTCTTTAAGTTTGTTTACAGGACAAACACGACATAAAAATCATAACAATTATATGATTTATAAATCTCGACAATTAGGTAAACCTATTATGCAAAGACTTATACAGAATAATCCAATTAATGAAGAAGAGAAATATGTTCTTCATAAACTGAATCAAGTAATTGCTATGTTTTTAAATACTAGAAGAAATCAGATATGGATCATATTAATTAAATCATATCATTTGCACAAGACTAAGATAGCTAAAGTAGTCATTAATCAAATGCAAATTGATAACATAAACATGAAACAAAAGATTGATATTATGAAAGCTAAAGTTGTAGCAGAACATCAATTTTTGTCTCAGTCTCTATTAGATATCCATAATCTTGGTTCTCCCACAAGCGAGGATGATGCTTATTACAAAAAATAATAAGTATTTATAATTTTTTCCACAGGGTAAAACCTCCCTGTGGAAGTTATAAAACTGTTTACATAAATCTGGGAAGATATCCCAAAGTTGTCTAAACTAGGAAACTAAAATAAAAATAAAACATCCAAATATCCTCTAGTCTATCCATCAAATCCCATGCAATTCGAATTCACCTGAAAAGGACCAAAACCGAACAAATTAGAAGGATATTTTATTAATAAATGATAGAAAATTTAATTCTACAGACTAGCTACAGAATCCTCTGATTTTGTAGCTAGTCTAAATAAAGATACAGAATCAGCATTGAAATTAATCGAAAATCTTTTAAAAAATTCCATTTAATTGACATCCAATAATTATTTGAGAATGAATCATAAATTGAAATTGTTATTCCATTATGAACTCAAACAGGATCCAAATCAATTAAATGACTACAGAGATAGACATACTCTGTTTTGTTTTTGTTACCACAAGATTGAGTCAACAAAACCATAATCAAACAGTTGAGAACCTGTTTGACATCCAATGCAATCAATACAAAAACAAATCTTATGCATTTGTTATGTCGTTTTACCAATAGGAGATATGATCGAATCGAACAGGATCATTTACAATTCGTTATGGCCGTGACGATATAGCAAACGAAAACGTAACAAGGTGTAATAGAGTGCGTACAAGGTATCTGATCATTCGTTTTTGCAAACTGGGGTAAGCAAGATTGATTACATTCAAACGAATTGTAACCGGATTTGGTAAAAATAACACAGTCAATCAATTTGTTTCATAACCAATCGAGTCCAACAGTTGTGAAATCGTTTTTATATCAATTGAAACGATTATAATCAAAACAAATGGCAAGCAACTATTACGCTGCCTAGTCAACAGGAAATATGAATTCGACAAGATCATTCCAATCATTATGACTGTGTTGACACAGCAAACGGTTCATGCCATGAATATATCATTTCAAACTGACGTGAAAATTAATTCAAATAAAATCATAACAGGCTCGAATGATCGGCAATAGAATTCATAATTTGTTATGGCAAAATGGGCAAACGACTTTGATCAAAACGAAAACATTCCAATCAAACGAATCAATTGGCTGGGGTTTAGCATAGTTGTTACTAATCGAATCCATTCCATGATTCAGGTGCACCTGCGCAGACTTAAATGAGCATAACAGAGTAGTTCATTCCACATTAAAATCGCACAGAGTTGCTTTTCCAATTTAGAAAATCATAGGACACAGCATGTTGAAAATTCGTAACAACCAAAATCTCTGAAATCGTTTGCCAATCACATCATATGAATCATAACAAAATCAAATCCAAACATGATTGTGTTCTAAACTGAGTATGAAAAACTTCCTTTTCAAATCGGATACAAACCAATCCAGTCGAAGACAAACTATTAATTTCGTTAACTCAATAAAGAAAACCAATCAATCAAATCCAAACAAATACCACACAAATCCAATCAAAATCTATCGATTGCTATACTAGGAATGATCATATCGTATATCGAATCGAAATTTCTTTTTATTCAAAGAAAATCTATATATAGAATGCACGCATTATAACAGAGTCATTCAGAGCTATTTAAAAACTGAATTCAAATCATTATATCAACCTAGATTATTTACAAAACAAAAACAATATCAAAACCATACCTATATAGCGATGAGGCTGCTTGATTATGCCAATTTAGAATTGACAACGGTCGTGGCTGATTCAACGTTTTTGAACAAGATGGAGTCGGTTGTCTTTTGCTTTTTATCTGTTGCTTGGAGCTTGGATTTTTGACTGGTTAGCACTGCAATTTGATCTTCCAGTGATTGAATCTTCGATTGGAGTATAGGAACATCAATATAATATCATTCTAACCATGAATTGCATTGGTCACAGGGTGACTGTGTGGGTTTAGAAAGAGTAGGCGAGGGTTTGGCCAAATGACTGAGGGTTTCACAAGGCAATTTAATACCCAGGTAGTCAGGGTCATTCTTTAGGCAGGGGGGAAGGTTTGATACAAAATCATAAGGGGGCTCGGGACATAAACCCTGCGAGTAGGGGTACTCGCTGGACAAGAAATGTTCAACATCAGAATCGGAATCCTCACTCAGAACTATAGGGTTGGACTCGACAGAGGGTTTCGATTTGTTTCTGGCCATTCTCGAAATGAGTCGGGCATTCCTTTTCCCTTTGGCATTAGCAGTAAGTTTTGCCTTGGGTTTTTTACTCATAGGCTTCTTAGTAGCCTCTGCACTCTTAGTTACAGTGTCAGGTAAGCCACCGTCAGGGTCGACCGAGGGTTTAGGTAGTAGGAGATGTAAGGGTACAAGCGGTTCGGCCTTGGTTTCAATTACCAGAGGTTTATCAACCTGTGTAGGGTCGGTGTCTTCAAAGCCATTACGGGCGATGAAAGCCCTCCAACTATCACCATGCAAACTAAAATGATAAACAATGATGAGCTTAATAAGCCCATGGTGGAACAGGTTGCTGTCAGCCTTCTGCCTCTTAAACTTTTTCGACATCTTATACAGGGAACGATGAAAGTAGAAAGGCATGTTTAGAGGATACCCTATAAAAATCATCAGCAAACGCAGGTGGTAGAGGAACACAAGTCCGTATCAACCTTCACAGGTCATGAACTACTTGACTAGCATTAATAAGTCGTACCATCATTGTTTGAGCATAGATATGGGCATACCTCTGTCACAAGAGGTGGCTTTGCGTGATAGAAACAACATTGTCCATGGCACTTCCTCGACCTTGCAATTCTTAAACCAACGTTGTCCCGAGGCAAGTAGCGTTGTAGCAGAGCTGATAAACTGTTCATTGATCTCTAATTGTATGTCACCCACCTTGGCTCGACAGCCATCGAAGGTTATGGCAAACTGTCGTGCTACACAAAGGTTAAAACCCTCAAATCGTTGTATAAAGGGAAGCCAACCATTTTCCTCCAGGTCTCTGCGGGCATTGTCAAACATTAACAGGGCTTGGTTTCCATTGGGCTCGACTCGCACGACTGGTGCCATGGATCCGAATGCATGGTAAGGGAAGGGTTTGGATTCACCAACACACACAGGAGCAGAGCTGCCCGAGCTAACCGAAATGAATGAGAAAAAGGGATAAGCATAAATGCGAGCATGCGAAGGTGGTGGAGTCTTCCATGCAAAATATTCATTATCCAAGTACAACCGTCGATTTACATAGTTGTTCAATTCATAATAGTAATTCAACCATTGAGTCATATGCCCAATTAAATGTGTATACCAATGCACACAAACGTTATTCCATAGTGTTTAAACACCCGACTTATAAATCAAAGCCAAAATCAACTATGCGCCAATGTATCATTTCATATAATCAAAAGTTTAACCAAGGTGCCAAACAATATTCATATAGTTGACAAGCCAAAAGATTAACATAAGGATTATATCAAAGGACATATATATAAAAAAAATTAATCATAACCCTTATGCATTTTCATAGAATCAATGATCAGACAAGTCATATAAAGTGTAAATCCAAATGCTAAATGCCTTACAAACTCAATAAAACCCAGTCATACAATCAATCGAAGTATGAGAACCGATTAGAGGATCTTTCCAGTTGTATAATGATCAATAAAAGGTAAGCGCAATAGGCATAATGACAAAATAGATATTGACAGTTCAGATAATGATCGAAATACGACTTTGAAAGGAGAAGTTTTCATGCTTACAGTCGTGAAAACTTAACGAAGACAAATGTGCAAATGTCGCAAAAATGAAAATGTCGTTTATTGAAAATTGCGACAAAAACTTGATGTTTGCAAGACATAGGTGTAGGCAGCTTAATAGACGCTAGGAAAAAGTGAGTTGGCTGCCAACAATGGCGACACACTGGTAGAAGCAATTATCTCTGTCAAAGAAACAAGTTCAGATTAGGACAACAAAGATAATTTCAACTTGAAAATAACAACCGAAAATCGTACAAACATCATCATTAACCATCTTTTCCAGCAATGTTTCAAAAGATGAAAACTGATAACAAACTTAAGACTATCAAGTCACGATATTAAAGATAAAATCTCCAATACTGTTGGCATGGCCACTGCTGCCAACAGGCATCCATAGCCTCAACAGGGTTTCCATTTAACCCACTCTGACATCTGTATCCTGCCAAGAAGTTCTGGATCAAAATAAAGGACATTAAAGAGGTTTCTTTTTTGCAAATTTTCATATACCTGACATTGCTTCGCTGCCAGCAGGCCTGTTCAGTACCCCGACGAAGTTGTCTTGGCGCCATGCATGCATTTACCCGCTGCCAGCAGACCTGTTCAGTATCCCGGCGGGTTTACAAGCACTTCCCACAGCTCTTATTCATAATTTATTTTATTTTGTTTTTTATAGATATATATTTGAGCGGGGTGACGCTGAAAATCATGATTTTTTAACATATTTTTTTTAGACCTCATCAAAAAAAAAATTTAGAACTGTCTTTTATTTAGATACAGAGATGTTTTATTTACAAAACAACTTCCTAAGACATGGAGACATCCTCTGAGTCATTCCTTTACGGAAAAGGGACAGCGTAAAAAGATAATAGATGATCATGACAAACTTTGCTTAGAGATCGAAATCAATAAACTTCTTTCAAACAACAAAATTTTCCAACACAGATATCAATTTCGGCAATATATCATTGATGTTTTGTACAAATTTTCAGAAGTTA